>CAUYQG010216693.1:0-19084 GCA_963574415.1 Tarsius wallacei | reverse complement strand
TCATCTCTACAATAAATCAAAAATTAGTCGGGCATGGTAGCGTGCGCCTGTAGTTCCGGCTGTACTTGGAAGGCTGAGGCGGAAGGATTGCCAGAGCCCAGCAGGTCGAGGCTGCGGTGGCCGGGAGCAGCCACTGCACTCCAGTCTGGGCAACAGAGTGAGACTCCAACTCAAAAAAAAAAAAACATAGAGACAAGGTCTTGTCAAGTTGCCCAAGCTGTTCTTGAGTCCCTGGGCTCATGCAATCCTCTTGCCTCCACCTCCCAAAGTGCTGGGATAACAGTTGTGACTCACTGTGCTTGGCCCTCATCTCTCTTTTATATATGATACAGTTAGAGCTTTGTAACTTAGATGTTTTGCCGCAGGTAATTAGTAATTCAATAAGAAAGAGATGTGCCTTAAACCCCTATTCTTTGAACTTCAACTCTGGAATTAGAAAACAAAACAAAACAAAACTCTTCCACTCAAGTTATTTTTTAATTTTAAAAAAGTTAGGGCTGGGCACAGTGGCTCACACCTGTAATCCCAGCACTTCGGGAGGCATTGGTGAGAGGATTGCCTAAGCCTGGGGGTTTGAGACCAGCCTGAGCAACATGGCGAGTCCTCGTCTCTATTAAAAAAGAAAGAAAATTTTAATTGACATGTACTAATTCTACATGTTTATGGGGTACAGAGTGATATTTATTCATCACCTCAAACATGTATCCGTCCCTTGTGTTGGGAACATTTAAAATCTTTTCTTCTTGCTATTTGAAAACACACAATAAATCATTGTTACCCTACAGTATTATAGAATATGAGAACTTAATCCTCCTATCTGCCAGCTTCTCTATATCCTCTTCTCCTTTCTCTTCTCAGTCTCTAATAACCACAATTCTACTCTCTACTTTTATGAACTAGACTTTTTTAGCTCCCACAATGAGTAAGATTGTGTTTACTTTTCTGGGCCTGTCTGGTTTCAATCAACATAATGTCCTCCGAGCTCATCCATATTGCCACAAATGACAGGATTTCCTTTTTTGTGCCTGAATAGTATTCCACTGTGTATATATTTTCACTTGTTGATAGACACTTAGGTTAGTTCCATATTTTAGCTATTGTGAATGGTACTGCAATAAATGTGAGAATGCAGATATCACTTTGATGTATGTATTTCCCTTCCTTTGAATAAATATCAAGCAATGGAATTGCTGGATCATGTGGTAGTCTGTTTTTGTTTTGTTTTGTTTTGTTTTTGGAAACCTCTATACTGTTTTCTATAATGGCTGTACTAATTTACATTCTTTCCAACAGCGTATGAGAGTTTCTTTTTTCCTACATACTCACCAGCATTTTTTTTTTGTCTTTTTCATAGTAGACAAAACAAAAACAAAAAACTGGAATGAGATGATACCTTATAGTGGTTTTGATTTACAATTCCCTGATTAGTGAATATTGAACATTTTTTCATATTCTTGGTCATTTGTATGTCTTCTTTTGAGAAATATGTATTCAGCTATTTTGCCCATTATAAAAATTGGATTTTTTTGTTTTGTTTTATTTTTGCTGTTGAGTTGTTAGGGTTCCACGTATAATCCCTTGTCAGATGAATACTTTATAGATATTTTCTCCCATTCTACATGTTGTCTGTTTACTCTGTTGATTATTTCCTCTGCTGTGCAGAAGCTTTTTAGTTTGATGAAATCCCATCTGTCTGCTTTTGCTTTTGGTGCCTGTGCTTTTAAAGTCTAACCCATCAAATCTTTGCCCAGACCAACATCTTGAAGTGTTTTCCCTATGTTGTTCCAGTAGTTTTATAGCTTTGGGACTTACATTTAAGTTTTTAATCCATTTTGAATTGATGTTTTGTATATGGTGAGAGATAGGGGTCTATTTTCATTCTTTTGCAGATGGATATTCAGTTTCCCAACATCACTTATTGAAGAGGCTACACTCAGTTTTTTTGTAAGTCAGGTAATATTTCCTCTGATTTTATTTTTTGTTTTTTTTTTTTTACTTTGAGTATAACTCTGTCGTCCAGGCTGGAGCGCAGTGGCGCTCACTGCCACCCCAGCGTCAACCTGCTGGGCTCTGGTGATCCTTCCGCCTCAGCCTTCCAAGTAGCCACAACTACAGGCATGCACTACCACACCCGGCTAATTTTTGATTGATTGTAGAAACAAGGTCTCGCCAAGTTGCCCGGGCGGGTCTCGAACCCACTAGCTCAGGCAATCCACTTGCCTCAGCCTCCCAAAGTGCTGGGATGACAGGCTGAGCTACTGAGCCCAGCCTCCTCTAATTTTCTACACTTGATTCCCTATTGCTTGCTGGGGCGTTCTATCTGTGTACCCGTTTTCTGCCCAGAAGTGCCTTTTTTTATTGAAGTAGGTTAATAGAATTCTATAAAAGAATCCTCTTCCATATATACTTATGTTATCATAACTTTCCTAAATTTATGCTATAATTAAACATTTCCTCCATTCCCACACACTAGTACTTCTTCCTTTGTTAGAGAGAATATTGAAAACGATTGAATTATATAGTTTCCTATGGGTTGATTAACTAATATAATTTTATACCTGAAGCCAAAATGTTGTATAATTCTTGCCCTCTGAGGTGGTCCCAGTGTAGATTTGATACTTAAAAATTGGGTTGCAGCAAGAATTTATTTTATTTATGTATTTATTTTACCTCTCATGGTTCAGTGTTTTTTATTTTGCTATACCTATATTATGAAATGATATTACCAGGACCTTTTCTATATTTTGCATATTATGTATATATAATTTTGTATCTTATGACTATTTCCAGCTACTTTATAATAATTAGGTGAAAATTATTTCTATATTTTTGATCAGGGTTCTTTTTAGTTCTCTATATTATCTATTCTAAAAATGTCTCTTCTAAAATATACTCTGGTATTTGGACACTTAGACTTTATTACAAGTATAGTTGCCATGTATTCATTTCGTGTAGTTCTCTTGTTTATTTTGTCTTGTTTTTCTTATGTAAATATATTTTGTATGCCTGTATTATCCATCAGATTTTATGTAAGCTTTCCAGGGACAGGGATTGTGTTTTGTCCTCTACCCCCACATTCCACGCAAATCCCCGAAACACCTAAAAAACATTGAGTAAATACCATTAGTTCAGTTAATACTATGCTTATTAAAAGCGGATATATTATGTTGCCCTTAATGCTAGAAAAGATGAAGTCTAAGTTTGGTGTTTTACAATTATGACAAGACGGTGTTGGAATTTTAAAACAAATTCCAGGGTTGAATCATAAGGGAAGGTGTCTGTCACTTTGACCAATGACAGGGTCACTGTATCATTGAATTTCCAGTGACTTTGTTAACAATTTAAAGAAGTAATCATGTACCCTTTTCGAAGCTTGCTTTATTTATTTTTAATTCCATATGTATCATGAAGTTTTTACTTTTATTTTCTCATAGCTGTTCTTGGAACACCTCCCAGCTTGCCACATCTGATGAACCCGTCCATCTCCCCCGCATTTTTACATCTGAATAAAGCACATCAGGTACATAAATTACACAAATATTTAGAGTGAATAGTTTGTTTGTTCTTAAAGTCCTCAAGAAGGAAAATGAGTAACAGTAAATATAGCTACGTAAAATCCTAACTTACAGGAAAATGAGTAACAGTAAATATAGCTATGTAAAATCATAACTTCATGAGTACATCAGTTTCAATTAAGCTAATCAAAGCAGTATCGTTACATATATTTATTGATTCCAATTGATAGGACATTAAGAAGAAAAGTGGTATGTGTATTTTGTAGTATTTTTTTTCTAGATAATGAATCAGGAGTTCAAAATAGGGCTTCTTTTGTGGTCTTAACTTTGAAAAAATATTTATAGAAAGAAAAAAATGAACAGTAAAACTTAATTCTTAAAATGTAATGAATTTTATAAAACAACTTATATATGAAAAGAGTATAATTTTCTTACTTTTTTCAGATAAGTATTTAAAATATGTGTTTATGTATATAAATGTCCATAATATTGGAGATAAACATTACTCATTAATTTCAGGTAATGTTTAAGAGTATAGAATCCAAGGCTGAGCATAGTGGCTCATGCCTATAATCCCAGCACTTTGAGAGGCCAAGGTGGGAGGATCGCTTGAGCCTGGCTGTTCAAGACCAGCCTAGGCCACATAGCAAGATCCCATCTCTATTAAAAAAAAAAAAGTAGAATCCTAATTACAAATCAAACCTAATATATTATAGATGCTTAACATAAGGTGAATGAATACCTGGTCCTGAACCCAACTTTTTAAGGGAAAAGTCCTATGTTTTATTTTTCATCTTAGAATCTAACGTAGATCCTGTTAATACATTATAAGGTCTTTGTTCATTCATTTACTCAACATATTTTATTGAGAATCTGACATATATGTATGAGACACTGTGCTGATCACAGGCTACGGCACTGAACAAAACATTCATAGTCTCTGTTGTCATAGAATTTCAACCAGTAGGGAAAACAGACATTAAACAATTACAATAAGGTGGGAAGAGTGGTATGGGAGGGGAAGTTCAGGGTGTTGATCATATGCCCTCTGTTTTAGAAGAAAGACCAAGATGCTTAATGTTGCCTCTGATGCCTATGTAGCCACCCCCTGTCCCCAGCCTCTCAGCTCACTGTGCATCACTTCCCCACTACACTGGCCTGCTTTTGGTCCTGCAAGGACCTTGTTTTCCCCTCCTTCTCAGATCTTTGCTTCTGCCGCTCCTTCTGCCTGGAATGCTTTCCACCCCAACACCAGTTCTCCCAGACTTGAACTAGTTAATTCTGTACAACCTTCAGTTCTCAGTGCAAGAATTGATTCCTCAAGGAAGCCTTCCATCAATCTTCTACTCAAAATCAAATTCCTTCACTGTTTGTTCTCATAGCTCCCTGTGCCCTTCCTTCGTATAATTACCATTTGTAATGATATGATTTTATAATTAATCAGTGGCTTCCTTCCTTAGCTGATTATAAGATCCAGGTGGACAGATCATATGACTGCATTTCTCACTATGTAGCACATTGCCTGACACGTAGAAGGTGTTCCATAAATGTCCATTGAATGATTGAATGAATAAATAAATGAATGAATAGGATGTCACTGTCATTGAAGCCAGTAAGGGGAGAGAAGAGGGAGAAAGGATGATAGAAGGAAAGAATGTAGAATCTGCCTCATGACTGCGTGGTCCTCTTATATATTATTAAAAAAATTAATTGGCTTTGCCTGAAGTTGGAAAGTGAAATATTATATTAAGAAACTATTGCTTTTTCTCAGATCAACAGGAGAATGGAACTTTAGAATGAGCTGGGTTATACAGCATGTAGCTTTACAAAATTAAACTAACTAACGTTTTATCATTTTCACAGAGCTCAGTTATGGGTAATGCTTCTAATTTATTCCTTCAGAATCTTTCTCATGTCCCACTGGCACAGCAGCAGTTAATGAAGTTTGAGAATATTCATACTAATAACGTAAGTATGGTATTATTTTTCCTTCTGGTATTATTTTTTAGATTCCATCGTACTGCCATGGACAAAAGTCTTCCTATGTTTTCTTCTTTTGTAGAAACCTGGCTTACTTGGAGAACCCCCTGCTGTGGTGCTTCAGACGGCGCTAGGGCTAGGGTCGGCGCTTCCGTTGAAAAAGGAGTTGGGACATCATGGCGAAGCTCACAAAGGTAGGCGGTGTGTATTTACTGAGAAGTCAGTACACAGTCGGGCTTGAGATTTAAAGACAACTTACCTGCATTCTATTTTTATTTACAGGAAGGTCAAATTTGAGTTTTATTTAGGCATTTGAAATTTCAAGAGCCCTCTTGGCTTTTCTATTTTTAATATTGGTAAGTTATTGATGGCCTTGCTTCCATATGCCAAGAGAAGACTCTCCCTGTTGGATGTGCTTTAATATTTCATGCAGGTTCACAGCTGTACGAGGCAGAGACACAGAGACTGACACGCTGCCCACTGGGCTAACAGCACATTACGTGCATATGTATTTAATGGTTGCCTGGATCAGAAGCCACTCACTTTTATAAAAGAAGTAGCTGTTATTCGTAAATTTACAGTTTTATTATTTACTTGTGTTATTTTAAAAATGTGTTTTCCAAATTACCCGCTGAAGAAAAATATGAGTACAATGTGCTTCTCAAGACATGGCAAGGAGAACCATTTTTTTCTTTAGAAAAAACAGGAGCAAGGTGTTATACCAAGATTTCTTATTTGAATGTGATATTGAAAGGCACTTTTAGTTTGAAGCTTAATTGAAAGTTGCTCAGAAGCAAGCAAGCTAAGTGACAGTCACAGGGCCAGTGGTCATTTTTTTAAAGTCAATTAAATATGGGTCACTTACTTAACCTCCTTTTCATAAAACTAGCTAGCTAAATGGTCATTAACTCAGTCAGTTCTGACTGTCAAAGTGGACTGGGCAAATGTTAACCCAGTGAAAAAATTTTTGTGGTATGTTGGCGTCTGTCCTTCCAAAAAATTAAATTTTCTGTGACTAAAAGTTATGCAGATGTGTATTATTTGTGTTGCATTGAATAATAAACCACTTATTTACTTTTGTATGCACTGCCTTAAGGACAATGAAAATTTACCTTGTCTAAATAATTATATTGCTAAAAGATAGGAGATCCGAAGTATCCATCTCTAAGTGATTAGTACTAAAAATAATTAAATAAATGTGTTTAATGAATTTGTAAAGTGTAGGTTTGACTTGGCTCATGCCTGTAACCCAGCATTTTGGGAGGCTGAGGTGGGAGAATAGCTTGAGTCCAGGAGTTTGAGACCAGACTAGGCAATATAGCAAGACCTCATCTCTACAAAAAGATCAAAAAAATTAGCCAGGTATGGTGGCACATACCTGTCATCCCAGCTACTTGGGAGGCTGAGGCAGAAGGATCGCCTGAGCTAGGAAGTTGAGGCCATAGTGAGCCGTGATCATGCCCCGATGCCAAAAAAAAAACAAACAAAACAGACTTAGTTATTAAAATCAGCTATTTTCTTTTAGTTTTGACTTAAATATTTTTTAAAAAGTGGAATAGTTCAAGAATTTCCTATTCAAACTTTTATTCCAGAATTTTTGGTTATTTTTTTATCAATATAAACATAAAATTTTCATGTGTTAAATTTAGTGCTTATCTATTCACAGTGATCTTTTTTTAAAACCAGTGGTGTGCTGTTGTTTAACAACCAGCTCTCTAGGTTAAAAAAAAAAGTTTTGAGTGTAGCATTTTGTACATTTCTGGGTACAGATGCTACAACCTTAGCCAATTTCAAGTTACCAATATGAAGAACTTGAACTTGAGAGCTGGGAAGAAATATGTACTGTTGACTTTCATGTGCTGATGCAAGCTGGCTAACCAAATTTATTGTTGGATTCTATCACACTTTACTAATCTTTAAGTATCAGAGAACTTTTCAAACCTAACACTTAATTATTCTCTTCAAATATGGCAGCATGCAAGTTGCAGTAACTGGGCATTTTTAAAAAGCACTGATATAACTTAAAAGCCAAAAAGTACACAAACTTTGCTCTCAACTTTAAAAATAAGTAACCAAAACTTGGAATTTAAAAATTTAATATCATTGAGGTTACCCTGAAAGTTGTTGAAATAGGAGCATCATTTCTATTGTAGGGTTGTTTTTTTTTTCTGTAAAAGCACTTCCTAATTTACAACCTCTAACCCTGCCTTTTGAATTTATTCTCTGATAGGTGCAAAACTGTTTGTTTGTTTGCTTTGCTTTTTGCATTCCGCCCATTGCTTAACAAAATCAAAAGGACTATTCCAAATGTCTTGTCTAACTAAAAGCTTTTTCCATTTGTGGTTCACTGCAGCCTCTAGTCTGATTCCAACTCAAACAACAATAACAGCTGGAATGGGCATGTTACCATTCTTTCCAAATCAACACATTGCTGGACAAGCTGGGCCTGGGCACGGTAACACCCAGGAGAAACAGCCAGCCACCATGGGATTGGCAGAAGGAAACTTCTCAGGGTCGCAGCCTTATCTTCAGAGCTTTCCAAACCTCGCTGCTGGAGGCTTGCTGGCAGGACACCATAAGCAGCCGCAAAGTCAGCCAAAAGGCACAGAGATGAGTTCAGGGGTAAGAAAACCATGCGCGTGCAACATAGATACATACATATGTTCCTTTTTCATTATCTCTTAAATGAAAATATTCTCTTACTAGGTATTCTGATTTGTGGTTATTTCACAGGTGGCATAATGTATGAAAGAAGCATCATAAAGTAATCTTAACTCTTTGTAAACTTCCAAGGAAGTTAATAGTAAAGTATATAAATACGGATTACAAACCACAAGGGAGGGGACCCAAAAAACCCGGAATTATGTTTTGGAGGGCGGGCCCCTTGTAGTACAGGATTCCCTCACTAGGTAAGTGTTCTAGGAACCCATCGGCATCAGTGTACTATCTAGCATTGCTGAGAGAGGCTGCGTTCAACTTCAGTGGATTGTTTTTTGAAGGTTCGTTCAGTGTGTTTGTCCATTTCATGATGAGTGATTTATGAGTGCACCTGCCCACACTGCGCTGAATGTTCAGCAGTTTTTGACCAAAAACGTCAGGACCCCCATGCCCACCCTCCCTATTCACCCAATCTCTCCCCAAACAACTTTTTTTTGTTTCCCTGGATGAAAAAAGTTCTCAAAACAAAATGATTTGCCGATGTGGAAGAGGTGAAACAAAAAATGGCAGAAACACAAAAAAGCATCAAAATTGACAAACTCAAAAACTGTTTTGAGCAGTGGAAAAAACATCTCAATAAGTCTATTGCATCAAGTGGAGAGTACTTTGAAGGTGTCTAAAGTTTAAACATGTAAGAATAAGTAAACAATTTTAATAAACAAATTCCCTTTTGGGGGGATTACCCCTTGTAGCTAATTGCTGTGTCATTAAAAAGATTACTTGTTCATAGTTTGCATTTACTTCTTAAAATTGAAGAAAAAATTGCACTCTTAAGCAAAGGATTATAAGTAAGCAAACAAAAAATTGATATTTTGATCAATTATGCTAGCTGACATTTAGAACTATCTTAATTATTAGCCAGTTTGTCCGTAAGTAAAATAATGTTAATTTGTGTTAAATGAGTTTTTTATGTCTCTTATTATAAAATAATTTAAATATGGATTCTTTATTTTATGAAAAGTTTAGGTTGTATAGCTTTAAAAAATACTTGATATTTTAGGCTGGGCATGGGACTTTGGGAGGCTGAGACCGGAGGATTGCTTGAGCCCAGAAGTTCAAGACCTACCTAGGCAACATAGCAAGATCTCGTCTCTACAAAAATTTAAAAATTAGCTGGGCATGGCAGCATGCGCCTGTAGTTAGTCCCATCTACTTGGGAGGCTGAGGCAGAATGATCACCTGAGTCCCCTGGGTCCAAACTACAGTGAATTGTGATTGTACCACTGTCTTCCAACCTGGGCAACAAAGTGAGACCCTGACTCAAAACAAAAACAAAAACAAAACCCCAAAACTTGATATTTTAAAAATAAGATATAAGTTTGAAATTTTGTAGTTTGGAAAAAGTTTAAGAATATTATTAATACTTATTCAGTTATGTAGTGATATTATTTACAAGACTTTCTAAGTAAATAATAATGCTGTTTTTATTGTAAGTGTATGTTCTATAGATATTTTAATATTTAAAGCAGAACCAATTTTATTTTATCTGAAAAATATCAAAATCAGCTACTGAATACTGGTCTGTTCAAAAGAATCTGGTCTCGCTTTTCATTATGGAAGTTTTTGCCCAATCATTCTCTTGGTTCATATGCCACTGATAGCAATACGATGACAAGTAGTTAGGATAAAGTATATCTAAATTTCATTTTATTTGTATCTTAAAGTATCCTTACCTGGGCATGGTGGCATGCATCTGTAGTTCTAGCTACTTGGAAGGCTGAGGCGGAAGGATCGCCTAAGCCCAGCAGGTCGAGGCTACGGTGGCCATGAGTGTGCTACTGCACTTCAGCCTGAGTGACAAGAGTGAGACTCCAACTCAAAAACAAAACAAAACAAAAAACAAACAAGAAATATACATATATATATCTTCTTTTGTTTGTAAGTGGTATAAATTTAGACTATAAGCAACTTGTGGGGGGAAATTTCACATAGCTGGTTGTATTCAAATGTCCAAATAATAACCCTGAATTTGTGAGGAGTTTGATGTTGCCTAGTGATAGAAGGAGGCATGGCTAGAATGGGCTACAGCTGTACCTTGACAAAGCGAAGGCCATTCCTTATAGACGGATTTTTAAGATGTGCCTGCAATATCCATAGCTTGGATTATTGAGGGAAATTAAACAAATGCAACTCATATGTGAAAATGTCATGTCTTTTTGTAGTCTTTAATTTATTGAAAGCACCAGAGTCTTTAGAAAAACTGCATGCAGATCTGGGGTAATAGGCAAGTGAGTTTCTCTGCAAGAGGAAACAAGTCCTGTGAAAAATTCAAGGGAAATGGATGTGTGGAAGCTGGAAAGGGATGACTGAGCGCACAGACGTTTTTTAAAATATTCAAAGCATAGTCACTGCCACGTTGTGTCTGTCCAGGGAGCAGAACTAGTCCAATAAGTACAGCATACAATAAAGCATAATAGGTTTACTATAAGGGAGAGCAGCTCAGGCTTCCTCAAGCAGATAAAGAGTTTTAGTATGTCACGGAGACGTGAATGTCATATCACTGATAACCATTAAGCAGACCCCAGGTGAGCATCTGTAATGGATACTGTGGAAATGACTCCTCTTTCTGACAATAGGAGTTGGATCAGGTAACCTCAGTGTTTTCGCATTGCAAGGTTTTGGACTTTGCTGAGCAATCCGTTTAGCTCTGCTTTAGCTTTTCAGACCTGTGGCTTTAATACTGTGTGGACTGGTGATTCTCGTGCCTGCCTTTTCGTCTCTAGAATCATCTCTGGTGTTAAAAAAAAAAAAAAAAAAAAAAAAGTAAAGGGCTAGACCCCAATTCTCAGTAGGGGCATCCCTGAGAGTGGTATTCAGGATAAGAGGGATGAGATCTAGTTTTTGTGTGTTGTGATAACAGACAGATAACACACATTTGCCATTTTAACCACTTTTAAGTGTGCGGTGGCATGAAGTGCACCCGCATTGCTGGGCAGCCGTTACCACTCTTCGTCTCCAGAACCTCTTCATCATGTCATGCTGAAACTCTGTACCCATATAGCAATATTCCCCATCTCCCCTTCCCATTCCCAGCAACCACTGTTTCTACTTGTTGTCCCAGTGGATATTCTAGGTACCTGGTAGAAAGGATGTGCTAAACCATTTGTCTTTTTGTGTCTGGCTTTCCTTAGCACAGTATTTTCAAGGTTCATACATGTTGTAGCATGTTACCAGAATCTCCTTCTTTCCCAAGGCTGAATAGTATTCTGTTGTATGTATAGATCACAGTTTCATTCATCCATCCACGAACACCTGAGTTGTTTCTACCTCGTGCTGTCATGAATAATGCTGCTGTAAACATTGGTATACAAATACCTGTTTGAATGCCTGCTTTCAGTTCTTTGGGGTATATACCCAGGAGTGGAATTGCTGGATCATATTGTAATTCTGTGTATAATTTTTTTAGGAACTGCCATACTCTTTTCCACAGTAGCTGTACCATTTCACATTCCCACCAACAACGCACAAGAATTCCAGTTTCTCCACGTCCTAGCCAACACTTATTTTCTGTTTTAGCTTTCTTGTAACAAAAATACCATAGACTGGGTGGCTTAAACAGCAAACATTTGTTTCTCACAGTCTTAGAGTCTGGGAATTCTAAGACAAAGGTGCCATAGATCCAGTGTGTGGTGTGGGCACTACTCCTGGTTTGCAGATGGCCAGCTTTTCATTGCATCTTCACATGGTGGAGAGCCGAGGCAAGCTCTCTCATGTCTGTCCTTATAAGAACACTAGTTGCACCCAGGAGGGCTCCACTTTCATGACCTAATTACCTCCTAATAGCATCGTGTTGAGGGCTAGGGTTTCAATATATGAATTTGGGGGGGACACAAACACTCAGCCCATGGTAATAGCCATCCCAACGAGTATAAAGTATCTCATTGTGGTTTTGATTTGCATTTCCCTAATGATTAATAATGTTGAGCATTTTTTCATGTGCTGATTGACCATCTGTATATTTTCATCTGGAGAAATGTCTATTAAAGGCTTTGCCGATTTTGAACCAGATTGTTCATTCTGTTGTTGAGTTTTAGGAGTTTCCTGCATACAGTTGACTCCTGAACAACATGGGTTTGAACTGCACGGGTCCAACTATATGAGGGTTTTTAAAAATTATGTATATGGGAACATTTTTTGGAGATTCATGAAAATTTTTAAAAACTTGCAGATGAACCATGTAGCCTAGAAATATTGAAAAAATAAGAAAACATCTTACTTTATGTTGCTTCCATAATTTAATTCAGCTTTGAAAAGTAATACATAA
Organism: Tarsius wallacei; assembly: GCA_963574415.1. NCBI lineage: Eukaryota > Metazoa > Chordata > Mammalia > Primates > Tarsiidae > Tarsius > Tarsius wallacei. The sequence goes on along the minus strand of CAUYQG010216693.1, from coordinate 6,607 downwards.
ATAACATCTCTTAAAATGTGTATGCACGTTTTTGGCATCCCCTGTATACACAAATTTATTTTAAAAAGTTAAAATTTATCAAAACTTACGAACATAAACACAGACCATACAAGGCACACAGTGGAGAAAAAATGTAAGCAAAGATACAGTATTAAACCATAACTGCACAAAGTTAACTGTAAGACACACCATACTACTGTTGCTATTGCGGTCAGCTCAAGTGTGGCAAGTATCTGCTTAAAACACCTGTGATACTGATCATCCCCATGTGAGCAGTTCATGTCTCCGGCAAATTGCGTATTCCAGTAAAAAGTGATCTTGTGGTTCTTGTGTATTTTTCATGGTGTTTAGGGCAATTCCATAAATCTTGAATAACACCCTTGGACTCATACAAAGTGCCACTAGTGATGCTGGTGGTAGTGCTCTCAAGAGAAGAGTCATGAATTGCAAGAAAACGTAGAATGCTTGATATGTACTGTAGATTGAAGTCAGACAGATGGTTCATCCCATAAACAGATGACATAAACTTGTGTCGATCAATACAGTACAGTACAATACAGTAAATGTATTTTACTTTCCTGGTGATTTTTAAAATATTTTTTCTCTAGCTTTATTGTAAAAATATAGTATATAATACACATAACATACAAAATATGTCTTAATCGACTGTTTATGTTATAGATAGAGCTTCTGGTCAGCAGTAGGCTATTTTGGGGTCAAGTGTTTGGATAGTTAAGAGTTATACATGGATGTTCCACCACACGGGGTATGGGCACCCCTAACCTCCAGGTTGTTCAAAGGTGAACTGTACTAGAATCCTTACACCTAGTTACATAAAAAGATACAGCATATATTTTCAAAAAGATGAATTTCTAGCATTATCATCTAAATTTGAAGTTCGAGTTTATTAAGCCCATTTATTTTGTTTTATATTGTTATTTATATATCTATCTATTTACTTATTTATTTTTGAATCAGTCGCCCAAACTAGAGTGCAGTGGCACGGTCATGGCTCACCACAGCCTTGATCTCCTGGGCTCAAGGAATCCTTCCTCCTCAGCCTCTCAAGTAGCTGGGACTACAGGCACATGATACCACACCCAGTTAACTTTTTTATTTTTTGTAGAGACAGGGTCTCACTACATTGTCCAGGCTGGTCTCGAACTCCTGGGCTCAGACAGTCCTCCAATCTCAGCCCCCAAAGTGCTGGGATGATAGGCGTGAGCCACTGCACCTGGCCTGATATTATTCTTAGTACCAGAGGTAAATGGGCTATGCTTTGTAATTTGGTTGTGACCATAAGATATAAAAAATCTTATTTAAAATGTTGATGTCCGAGCTTGGTGGCTCAGCCTGTAATCCCCGCACTTTGGGAGGCCGAGGCAAGTGAATTGCCTGAGCTTGTGGGTTGGAGACCAGCCCGGGCAACTTGGCAAGACCTCGTCTCTACAATAACCAAAAAATTAGTTGGGTGTGTTAGCGCATGCCTGTAGTTCCAGCTACTGGGAAGGCTGAGGTGAAAGCATCACCAGCGCCCAACAGGTTGATAGCTGGGGTGGCCATGAGTGTGCCATGCACTCCAGCCTGGGCAACAGAGTGAGACTCCAACTCAAAAAAAAAAAAAAAGTTGATAACAATGTTTCTGGAAATGAGACATTGAATTTGTTTTTTTCTTGTGAAGGTGAATTATTTCCTCTTTCAAGTGAGAAGTTGTATAAGATGACCTTTCATTCTCTTTCAGTTCTGAAGTTCTGTGGTTTTAGGATAGTCTTTTAAAAACCTATCTGAAAAACTAAAGCAGGTGAAATATGATAATTTTGGTCCGCATTCATAAATATTTCATGACTTTATGTCATCAAAGATTAGTTTCCACAAGTTTTTATCACACTGGACTAGATTTATTGAAAGATTAGGCCGGGCTCGGTGGTTCAGCTTGTAATCCTAGCACTTTGGGAGACCAGGGTGAGTGGATTGCTTGAGCCCACGGGTTCGAGACCAGCCTGGGCAACTTTGTGAGACCTCGTCTCTACAATCAACCAAAAATGAGCCTGACGTGGTAGTGCGCGCCTGTAGTTCTGGCTGCTTGGAAGGCTGAGGTGGAAGGATAGCCGGAGCCCAGCAGGTCTACGCTACGGTGACCATGAGTGTGCCACTGCACTTCAACCTGGGCGACAGAGTGAGACTCCAACTCCTAAATAATGAAAAATGAGTGCATTTCTATTCTTTCTGCTTTCAGATTTTCATAATTATTTTTTAGATTGGAAAATATAGTTTGTTTAGAAAGTAAATTAGAGAAAGAGGAGCTAGTCACCTCCCCAAGGTAGGGGAGGGGGCCAAAGCTAAGAAACATGGAGGCCGTAGTTCAAAGGACACACAACCTGGTCATTGCTCTGTGAGCCCATGATGTGACCATAGCTCAGTAAAGCAATGGCAGATGGCTGCTTCCGGTTGAATCCTTTTAAGCTTTCCCTATGATGGAGGCAGGTCATTAAGATGATTGGTTGGCGATCCACTCCACATCGTCATGAAGGGCAGGTAAGTACTGACGTCCGGTGATGGACAGCAGGCAGATGGGTGGACTCGTCACACGATTGTTTCCTTGGTGATCGGGTCTGCAGACCACGTGGTGACTGACGGCTCCAGGCCCCACACGTTGGGCGCCAGATGATGCCGATGGAGTGCGGTGCAAAACCTGTGGATTCTCTGGCTCTTTTCTAAAATGAATTTTAGAGTGGCCAGCAAAGCTTTTAGACAAAGTTTATTAGGGAATGAAGGGAGAAAAGAGACAGAGACTTGCCAGGGTTGGCATGGGTGAAAGAAACCGCCTGCATTTTGATTTTCTTATACCGCTTATTAAGCACCCTTTCTTTTGTTTTTTGATGAATAGGCTGCCTCTAAGAATCAGACTTCACTCTTGGGAGAACCACCAAAAGAAATTCGACTCAGTAAAAATCCATACTTGAATTTGGCAAGCGTACTGCCCAGTGTGTGCTTATCATGTAAGTGGGGCCCAGTATTAATGTTTTAGAGTTTTATTAGACACTTTCCATAATGAGTTTTTCTTTAACGTGTAACTTATTTGAAGCAAATAATGCCTCTTGAGCAAATTAAGGCCTAAATTGTTCTTTAAATTCAAAGAATGATTAAAATTCAGACACTTAAAATGCATGCTATTTTATTTAAGGAAAACATCTTTTATAGTATTTTTGAGAATATAATTAATTTATTGAATTATTATTGGGTCATGATTGAAAATAATTGGTGAAGGAGTTATTTGGCAATACTATAACTCTTTACAGCACATACAGAATCATCTGTCTAAACTAGAAGTTTAGACCTATAAGTAATTTAATATATCAATACTGTTTGGGTATCCCCAACATGAATGGGCTACTAATAATTGGCAGAAAAGGAATTCTCATTTACTTTTTTGGAGGACCCCCTCAGGACTTCAGGTTCTGTGAATCAACTATTCATTCGGACACAGTTTTAAGAGAAAAATCACAGATGTGTGTGCTGCAGGCACAAGAATGTGCATTGTCACGTTTGTTGTCAGTTGTGAAAAGCTGGAAAATACCTAAATGTCTGTCATTGGGGGATGCTTAAATAAATGCATAGTTTGACCGGGCTCGGTGGCTTAGCCTGTCATCCCAGCACTTTGGGAGGCCGAGGTGAGTGGATTGCCTGAGCCCACAGGTTCGAGACTAGCCTGGGCAACTTGGTGAGACCTCATCTCTACAATAAATCACAAAAACTAGCTGGGCATCGTGGTGTGTGTCTGTAGTTCCAGCTACCTGGAAGGCTGAGGCAAAAAGATCATTGGAGCCCAGGCTCTCGATGCTGGGGTGGCCATAAGCATGCCACTGCACTCCCCGACTCAAAAAAATATGAATAAATACATATTTACATAGTTCATGAATAATTGAATACTTTTTTTATTTTGTAGAGATGAGGTCTTGCTATGTTGCCTAGACTGATCTCAGACTCCTGGGCTCAAGCAACTCTTAGGTGTGAGCCACCAGGCCTGGCCTAAAGCATATATTTTTTTTTTGAGTTGGAGTCTTACTCTGTCACCCAGGCTGGAGCACAGTGGCATGCTTACAGCCACCCCAGCGTCGACCTGCTGGTCTTCAGTGAAGTGATCCTTCCATCTCAGCCTTCCAAGTAGCTGGAACTACAGGTGCACATTACCATGCCTGGCTAATTTTTTTTTTTTAATTCATTGTAGAGATGAGGTCTCGCCAAGTTGCCCAGGCTAGTCTCAAACCTGTGGGCTCAGGCAATCCCCTCACCTTGGCCTCCCAAAGTCCTGGGATTACAGGTTTAAGCTACCACACCCAGCCCTAAAGCATATTTATTAAGTGGAAAGGCAAATGTGTGCATAAAATGATTCTGTTTATATTTATTTGAAGCAATCTAGTCTTACATGTGTGCATTTGAGTGTGTAAAATGCATAAAGTAAATCTGAGAAAGTAAATTCTAAACTATTATCTCTGGGAAGAAGAATAGAATTGAGTGAATGAAAAAAGATGAAAGATGAACTTCATTTTTAATATACATCCTCTGCATTTCATGAAGTATTCTAGAACCCAAGCATTAATTTGTAATTTTTTTTTTTTTGAGTTGGAGTCTCACTCTGTCGCCCAGACTGGAGTACAGTGGCACACTCCCGGACAGAGCAGACTCGACCTGCTGGGCTCCTGTGATCCATCCACCTCAGCCTTCCAAGTAGCCGGAACTACAGGCACACACTACCACACCTGGCTAATTTTTCTTTATTGTAGAGACAAAGTCTTACCAAGTTGCCCAGGTGGGTCTCGAACTCACGGGCTTAGGCAATCCTCTCGCATCGGCCTCCCAAAGTGCTGGGATTACAGGCTGAGCCCCCGAGCCCGGCCTAATTTGTAATTTTTTAAAAGCCAGAAAATGATTTAAAATGTGTCTAATGTATCTACTATTAATATATATTGATTTAGTCTAAGAATTTATGGTGAAAGCCAGGTTTGGTAACTCACAACTATTATCCAATGCTTTGGGAGACCAAGGCAGGAAGTCAGCTTGAGGCCAGGAGTTTGAGATCAGCTTGGGCAACATAGCTTAACCCCCATCTCTACAGAAATATTTTTTTAATTAACTGGACATGGTGGTGCATCCTGTAATTCCTTGCTGAGGGACTGAAGTGAGGCAGGAGGATTGCTTGAGCCCAGGAGTTCAAGGCTATAGTGAGCCATAATCTAGCCACTGTATTCCAGCCTGGCTTGCAGAATGAATCTGTCTCTGAAAAATAAAAAACAAAAATAAAATAAAAATTGATGATAACAACTATTGATTACATTTACAAGAATGGTTAACTTACATTTTGTATGCATTGTTTTAGACATATATGTGTGTGTATATATATAATTTTTTATTGTATTTTATTTTTTAAAGAGGTGGGGTACAATTCAGGGTTAGGTATACAAATATTCATTATACAGGTACCCTTGTTGATGAGGTGTCCCCCACCCCCAGCAGATTCCCACTACTGCCAATCCTGCCTCCCCCGTACCCCAGGAGGCAGTTTCCTGCTAGTATTATGATAATTGTTCAAGGTCCGCTTATGAATGAGAACATATGCTACTCAGTTCTTTGTTTCAGTGAAAGATCACTCAGTATTCTAGACTCTAAGTCCATCTAGGTTGCTGTGAAGTTCGTGATTTTGTACATCTTTGTGGATGCATAATATTCCATCGTGTATATGTACCACATTTTTTAATCTAGCCCTCTTTTGATGGGCAGCACGGTTGGTTCCATGTGTTTGCTATTGTAAATAATGCTGCAATAAACATACGTGTGCAGGTATCTTTTTCATAGTGTAGTTTGAGTTTCTCTGGGTATATTCCCCAGGAGGGGGATTGCAGGGTCGTATGGAAGGTCAATTTTTAGATCTTTTAGGAGTCACCAAACTGTTTTCCACAGAGGCTGTTCTAGTTTACACTCCCACCAACAGTGTAGAAGTGTTCCCTTTTCCCCGCATCCTCTCCAGCATCTGTTGTTTTTTGAGTTATTGATGATGGCCTTCCTGACTGGAGTTAGGTGGTATATTGGTGTGGCTTTAATTTGCATTTCTTTGATGACAAGTGAGGCTGAGCATTTTTTTATGTATCTTTCGGCTGCTTGTATGTCTTCTTTTGAGAAGTGTCTATTCATATCTTTGCCCACTTTGTAATGGGGCTGTTTATTTTTTTCTTTTCAGCATGTTTGAGTTCCTTGTAGATCTTCAATGTTAGACCTTTGTCAGATATACAGTTGGCAAATATTTTTCCCATTCTGTGGGCTGTCTCCCCACTCTCTCAGTGGTTTCTCTGACTTTGAAGAAGCTTGTCGGTTTGATGAGGTCCCACTTGTCTATCTTATCTCTTATGGCATGGGCACTTGGGGTTTTGATCAGGGATTGGTTGCCAGTTTCAATTTCTATAAGGGTATCTCCTGCACTTTCTAAGAAGATTCTTACAGTTTGAGGTTTTACGTTTAGGTCTTTGATCCATTTAGAGTTGATTTTTGTGTAGGGGGGTGGTAGGGGTCTTGTCTTAATCTTCTGCATGTGGTCAGCCAGTCTTCCCAGCAC
>CAUYQG010216683.1:0-10575 GCA_963574415.1 Tarsius wallacei | reverse complement strand
TGGTGATAGGAAGGGGTCCTGTTTCAATCTTCTGCATGTGGTCAGCCAGTTTTACCAACACTATTTACTGAATAGGTTCTCCTCTCCCCAGTGGTTTTTGTTGGAGGTTTTGTCAAAGATGAGTTGGTTGAGGAATTGAGGCTTTGCTACTGGGATCTCTATCCTGTTCCATTGGTCTATGTGCCTGTTCTTATACCAATATCAGGATGTTTTCATTACTGTATCCTCATAGCAAAGTTTGAAGTCTGGAAGTGTGATACCTCCTGCTTTGTTTCTTTGCTAAGGATTGTTTTGGCTATTCATGGTCATTTATGTTTCCCTACAAATTTCTGTATTGTCATTTCCAGGTTTGAGAAGAATGATGTTGGTAACTCAATCTGTATTGCATTGAATCTGTAGATTGCCTTTGGTAGGACAGACATCTTAACAACGTTGATTTTTCTTATCCATGAGCATGGAATATTTTTCAATTTGTTCATGTCTTCTTGGATTTCTTTGAGCAGTGTATGGTAGTTTTTATTGTAAAGATCGTTCACTTCTCTGGTTAGGAAGATACTGAGGTATTTCCTTTTTTTGTGGCTATTGTGAATGGGATTGTGCTTTTTATTGGGATCTCTGCCTGCTTGTTGTTGATGTATAGGAGACTTGGTTTGTGACCTATTATATGGTCTATTTTGGAGCATGTTCCATGTTCTGATGAGAAAAATGTGTATTCTATTGTTTTGGTATGGAATATTCTATAGATGTCTGTTAGTTTTATTTCTTCTAGGGTCCTGTTTAATTCCAATGTTTCTTTGATGAATTTCTGCCTTGATTATCTGTCTATTGCTGACAGTGGAGTGTTGAAGTCTCCCACTATTTTTGTATTGCTATCTTTTTTTTCCAGATGTAGTAGAATTCGTTTTATAAAGCTGGGGGCTGTGGTGTTAGGTGCATATACATTTAAAATTGCTATGTCTTCTTGTTGGATTGACTCCTTTATCACTATATAATAGCCATCTTTATCTTTTTTTTACTATTGTTAATTTAAAGTCTGCTTTATCTGATAAGAGAATGACTACTCTTGCTCATTTTGGTTTCCACTTGTGTGGAATATTTTTTTTAACCCTTTTTCCTTGATTCTATAGGATTCTTTGCCAGTTAAGTGGGTCTCTTGTAGGCAGCAGATATTTGGGTTTTGTCTTTTTAAAATTCATTCTGCCAGTCTATATCTTCTTTCAGTGAGGTTTGAGACCATTTATGTTCAGAGTTAATAATGATTTATAAGGTGCTATTCTATTCATGATACTGGTTGTCTGGTTGCTTTGTTTATATATTTTCTCATTTTGTTGGTTTTCTATAAAGCCTGTGAATGCTATAATTCCTGTAGAGTCGGTATAGTGTTTATTTCAGATGCAGAACCTTGGGTTCAGTCACTAAAGCTTAATGTAGAATTTAAGTTGCATGTAATAAAAGCTCATTTACAACTCACAGTCTGTAGATGAGGAAATTGAGCCCAGAGAGGTTGAATAACTTGTTCATGTGCTGATAAGTGGCACCTTCACATCTCACTTGGAGGACTATCATAAAGTTACTAAAACCTCTCTGTTCATCCTGCCCACCTACTGTTGGTTCTCCATACAGTTAGACTAAACTTTTAAAAGCCTAAGTCTTAGGATGGAGCACAAACTCAAACTTCTAGAGGCTTCCCATCACATTCAGTAACACCTATAATCCTTACTAGGACCTGTTATCTTGCCTACCTCATCTATAATACTAACTCAGTCTAAAGTCACACTGTCTTTCTCTTGTTTCTTAGACCTGCCAACTTGTTTCACTTGAGGGAATATTTGTTTATTCTTCTCTCTTTAGAGTGCTATTTTGTTAGATCTTAGAAATAGCTAATTTCCTCTACCTTCACTCAAGTCTGCTCAAATTCTTCCTCCCCAAAGAGGCCTTTCCTGACTACCCTGCAAAATAAGGCTAGCTCTCTGCACTACCCCTCACTTTTTATTGTGAATCTACATTATTTTTCCTTATAACCTGGGATGTTCTACTCCATGTTTCATTGTTTGTTTGTCTTCCATCCTAGAATGTAAGCCACATAAGGGTAGATATAAATTAATTAAGGATTAGAACTTTTTAAACTTCTTCATTCAAACTAGAATATCAAACTCTTATTATTTCTAAAATAGCTGTATATTTGGCTAGCAGAAAGTAAAAATACTAATGTAATTCTACTTTTTTGAGTTTACTTCAAAAGAAAGGAGCATTTATATTCACTAGAAACTCAGTTTAGCTTATCTGTAAAGATTTATCACAATTTATTTTTGCCTACTGCTTAAGCTCTGCTATAAATTAAAATAAGTAATTAGGTAATAAACTATTTATAATGTATTGTAGCCATTAGTGAGCTATAAGTATTCAAAGCATCATTAGTATCAAAGTGTATAAAGATGGAAAAGTTTAGTGTACCATTAATTAGGCAGCCCTTAAAAGCAAAACAAATATGTCAGTAATATGTTAATGATTCTTAGGTATAAGGTCAAGTGATTGAGATGATTGTAGGTGGGCAATGAGAAATGAGTTTGAAGCTGTGAGCTCTTAATAATATTATTTCATCTTTTTCCCTTTTATTGCCCTTACTATTAAAATTCAATTTGTGTTACCTCTTTGAATAATTGATAAACATCTCATTTCTCAATGATACATATTCTGTTTTCTTAATTTCAAGTCGTAAATTTACTAATAAGGATAATTATATCTATCCTTTGACCAACATCCCCCTTAGACAGGAGAAATACATTCAAGTGATCACAGTATGGTGACTACAGTTAATAATAATGTATTGTATATTTCAAAATAGCTAAAATAACTGATTTTAAGTGTTCTCACCACAAAGAAATGTTAAGTATTATTTGATCATTACATGATGTATACATGTATCAAAACATCACATTTACTCATAAATATATATTACTCTTTTGCCAATTAAGAATAAAATATAATTTAAAAATAATCGAACCAGCCGGGCTTGGTGGCTCAGCCTGTAATCCCGTGCATTGGGAGGCTGAGGTGAGTGGATTGCCTGAGCCCACGGGTTCGAGACCCCCTGGGCAACTTGGCGAGACCTCATCTCTACAACAAATCAAAAAATCAGCCGGGCGTGGTAACGCGCGCCTATAGTTGCAGCTACTTGGAGGGCTGAGGCGGAAGGATTGCCGGAGCCCAGCAGGTCGAGGCTGCGGTGGCCGGGAGCATGCCACTGCACTCCAGTCTGGGTGGCAGAGTGAGACTCCAACTCAAAAAAAAAAAAAATAATAATAATAATAATCATCGTACCTATTATTTAAAGAGGGTTTTTATAATATGCCAAATAGTTTGTTAAGTTCTCATCATCATTATCCCATATGACCTTTTCAGCAAGGCTATCTTTTTTGGTTCTCTTCAGATTTTTTTATTTTGAGTGGTTTAAAACTTGCTCGAAGTTGCAAAATAGTTTAGAGAGTTGCTGTGTACTCATCATCCAGCTTTCCCTAATGATAATATACATCCACAATACATTGTAAAAACCAGGAAAATGACATTGGTAAAATGCTATTAACATGAATTCAGACCTTAATTAGATTACATAAAATTTTACATGTTTTTGTTTGTTTTTTTGCATGCAGTTGACACTTGAAAAACACAAAAGTTAGGGGCACCGATCCCTGTGCTGTCAAATATCTGTGTGCAACTTTTGACACCCCAAAACATAGCTATGAATAACCTACTAATGACTGGAAGGAAGTCTTACCGATAACATAAACAGTTCATTAGCTCAATTATATATGTTATTTGTTTGATATACTGCATTCTTATAATAAAGTACGCCAGAGGAACAAAATGTTATTAAGAAAATCATAAAGAAAAACAATATATTTGCTAGTCATTAAGTGGAAATGAATTGTCATAAATGTTATCCTTATCATCTTCAAGTTGAGTAGTCTGAGGAGCAGGAAGAAGAGGAGGGATTGGTCTTGTTCTCTTGGAGATGGAAGAAGTAGAAGAAAAATTGAGTATAAGTGGACCCATGCATTTCAAATCCATGTTGTTCAAGGGTCAACTTATATAGTTCTATGAAATTTTAACACATGTATCTATTCATGCAACCATCATCACAATCTAGATACAGAATTGTTCCGTCATCACAAAGAAATTTCTCCATGCTAATTCTTAGTTGTCAGAAACTCCAATTATTGATCTCTTTTTTTTTAGATTGGAAAATATAGTTTATTTAGAAAGTAAATAGAAGGCGGGGGGAAGGGAAGGGAAGGGAAAGGAAAGGAAGGGAAGGGAAGGGAAGAGAAGAGAAGAGAAGAGAAGATGAGATGAGATTCACTCCCTAAAGGTATGGGTGCGAGCCAAGGCTTAGGGAAACATGGCAGCCATAGCTCAAAGAACCACATGGCCAGACCAGAGCTTATCAAAGTAATGGCTGATTTCTTTTCAATCACTATAATTTTATTATTTTGTGCATGTTATATAAATGGAATCATCAGCAACATCTTGAATGAGTACTACTATTTTCTTCAGTTTAACATAGGAAGCCTGGATACCAAGAAACCAGGAGGAGGTCACCTTGCAGGAAATCAGCCAGTCAGTAAGAGACGGATTGGACAGGCTTACCTGACAGTAAAGCCTATGCTGTTATCTATGCTGCTAGTTTTTCTTCCCCTACTTTATAAACAATAAATGCCTAGATCCTAATGACATTAGCATTATTGTTTCCAGAAACAATTCAAGTTTCCTTTTGAACAATTCGGGTATTTTTTCAAGTGAAATGGTCCTTAGTAAATTATTTTAGATATTTCCATTTGAGTAGAATAAGACATTATGGAACATATGACAATAAAATGGATCCCTTCAATGGAATAATGCTCTTCTTGGAGGACATCCTCTACCCTTGTACCATATCTGATCTTTTCTTTTTCTTTTTCTTTTTTTTTTGAGTTGGAGTCTCACTGTTGCCCAGACTGAAGTGCAGTGGCCATTCCCGGCCACCTCAGCCTCAACCTGCTAGGCTCCGGCGATCCTTCTGCCTCAGCCTTCCAAGTAGCTGGAACTACAGGCTCGAGCTACCACGCCTGGCTAATTTTTGATTTATTGTAGAGATGAGGTCTCGCCAAGTTGCCCAGGTGGGTCTCGAACCCGCGAGCTCAGGCAATCCGCTCACCTCAGCCTCCCAAAGCGCGGGATTACAGGCTGAGCCACCGAGCCCGGCTTTGATCTTTTATTTCTAAATTTTAAAAATATTGCTTAAACTTTTACTGTGGTGAAAATACTTAACCAACGCCTATTCTCTTAACATATTTTAAGTGTACAATATGGTTAACTATAGGCACAATGTTGCATAGCATATATCTAGGACTTATCTATATCATATAACTGAAACTTTATATCCATTGAGCAACAACTTCCCATTTCCTGCTTTCCTAGCACTTGACAACCATAACTATAATTTCTGCTTCTATGAGTTTGACTATTTTAGATACCTCATAATAAGTAGAATTATGCATTATTTGTCCTTCAGTTAATGGCTTATTTCATTTAATATAGCAGTCCTCAGCCTTTTTGGCATCAGGGACTGGTTTCGTGGAGGACCATTTTTCCACAGCCATGGGGTGGGGAGGTTCATCAGGTATTAGATTATCATAAGGAGCATGCAACCTAGATCCCTCACATGTGCAGTTCACAATAGTGTTGGCGGTCCTATAAGAATCTAATGCCTCAACTGATTTCTCCTGCTATAAGGTCTGTTCCTAGCAGGCCACAGACAGGTACTGGTTCGTAGCCCCAAAGGTTTGGTATCCCTGACTTAACATAATGCTCTCAAGGTTCAACCATGTTGTTGCACATTGTAGAATTTTCTTCTTTTTAAAGCCTGAATAATATTCCATGTATGGTCTACATAGATGCCACATTTTAAAAATCCGTTTATCATTGATAGACATTTAGGTTGTTTGCACTCAGCTATTGCCTAATGTCTATTATTATGACGATTGTGGTAATGCTGCAATGAACAATGAGAATACTAAGATCTTTTCAAGATTCTGATTTCAATTCTTTTGTATAAATACTCAGAAGTGAAATCGCCGAACCATAAAGTAGTTCTATTTTTAATACTTTGATAAATATTCATACTGTTTTCTATAGCAGCTGCACCACCATTTTACATTTATTTGATCTTTCTTAATGATCTATACAAAGGAAATTTTCACTATTCTGATATTATTTGTATTTTTCAGCTAAAAGTTCTGCTAAATTGGAGTATGCACAGGAAAAGCAGATCAAAGATACTTACAGATGCAACAACATAAGGAGAAGCCACTAAGAATAAAATTATGAAAAACAAAATAGAAAAATATCTGTATCAGGTTGTTTAAATCAGATTGCAAACTAGTGTTCTATATAATAAATCTGGCCTACTGATACTTAGTATATACAATGTTTAAAAAGCATTGTCTCAAACTAATTACAAGTATTTAATAATGGGATACTTTAATTCAAGCACTGGGTTTCTTGCTGTTTTGGAAAATTAAATAATCTGACACATTGTACCAATATCATTACATTAAAATTGAAACTAAGTGTTTCATCCTCTACATTAAGTGCATGCTTTCTATTTACTGTAATCCCTATCTAGCCCAATTTTTCTATTTATGTCTGTCAGATGTCTGTATGTATTTGAGCTTGTGCATATGATAAACAGCCTAAGGGAGATAATCTCTTGAGGTTCCTTCTGCTTCTATGATAAAAATTATTTAATTAGAAATTAAAAAAAGAAAACACGTTGTATGTTACTATAATGATGGTTACATGTCATTATTTCTTTGTCCAAACCCATAAAATGTACATTACCAAGAATGAACCCTAAAGGAAACTATGGACTTTGGACAACCATGATGTGTACACGGAGGTTCATTAGTTGCAACAGCTGTACCACTCTGGTGAAGGAAACTGATAATAAGGGAAGCAGTGCATGTGTGGGGGTATGGGGGTACATGGATAACCTCTATACCTTCCTCTCAATTTTGCTGTGAACATAATACTGTTCTAAAAAAATAAAAGTCCTTGAGGAATTCTAAAAAAAAAAGATTTTAGTACTTTCTAGAGAAACATTTTCTATAGTTTGCTCTGTATAATAAAGCTTCTGCAAGATGATGAGAAATTATAAGAACTTCAGGGTCAAGTAAGATTGGGAAATACTGAAATTTTTATAACTTTGAAAATTCATATTTACATATACCTTGTTTTATTGCATTTTTATTTATTGGACTTTGTAGATATGTGGGGGCTTTTGTTTGTCATCATTATTTTTTAAAGATTAAAGATTTGTGGTAACCCTGTGTTGAGCAAGTCTATTTACACCATTTTTCCAACAGCATATGCTCACTTCATGAAGGTGTGTCACATTTTGGCAATTCTCATAAAATTTCAAGTGTTTAAATTATTGTTATCTGTTATGGTCATCTGCATTCAGTAAACTGTGATATTGCTACTGTAGTTGTTTATGGTACCAACAACTATGCCCATAGAAGATGAAAAACTTTTTTTAACTTAATTTTTGTATTTTAAAGATGTGGGGTACAATTCAGGGTTAGGCATACAAATGTTCGTTATGCAGGTACCCTTGTTGATGAGGTGTGCCCCCCCTTCCCTAGGCAGACTCCTACTACTGCCAGTCCTGCTTCCCCACGCCCCCCTCCTGGCAGTTTCCTGTTACTGCCAATCCTTTTCTTATAGTATTATGATAATTGTTCAAAGTCTGCTTATGAGTGAGAACATGTGATACTCAATTCTTTGTTTCTGTGAAAAATCACTCAGTATTATAGACTCTAAGCCCATCCAGGTTGCTGTGAAGTTCATGATTTTGTCCTTCTTTATGGCTGTGTAATATTCCGTCATGTATATATACCACATTTTTTTAATCCAGTCCTCTTTTGATGGGCAGCACAGCTGGTTTCATGTTTTTGCTATTGCAAACAATGCTGCGATAAATATACGTGTGCAGGTATCTTTTTTATAGAGTGATTTGAGTTCTTACAGGTATATTCTCTGTAGGGGGATTGCAGGGTCATATGGCAGGTCAATTTTTAGATCTTTTAGGAATTGCCACATTGTTTTCCACAGAGGCTGTACTAGTTCACCCTTCCACCAACAGTGTAGAAGTGTTCTCTTTTCACCACATCCTCTCCAGTGTCTGTTTTTTCAGTTTTTGTTAATAGCCATCCTGACTGGAGTTAGGTGGTATCTCAGTGTGGTTTTAATTTGCATTTCTTTGATGACTAGTGAGACTGAGCATTTTTTCATGTGTCTGTTGACTGCTCATATGCCTTCTTTTGAAAAGTGTCTATTCATCTCTTTTGTCCACTTTGTAATGGACTGTTTGTTTTTTTTCTTTTTGGCACATTTGAGTTCCTTGTAGATCCTAGATGTTAGACCTTTATCAGACATACAGTTGGCAAACATTTTTTCCCTGTCTGTGGGCTGTCTCCCTGCTCTCTTGATTGTTTCTTTGGCTTTGCAGAAGCTTGTCAGTTTGATGAGGTCCCACTTGTCTATCTTATCTCTTATGGCATGGGCACTTCGGGTTTTGACCAGGAATTGGTTGCAAGTTCCAATTTCCATAAGAGTGTTAACTGCATTTTCTGAGGTTCTTATTGTTTGAGGTTTTATGTTTAGGTCTCTGATCCATTTAGAGTTGATTTGTGTGTGGGGATAGGTAGAAGTCCTGTTACAATCTTCTGCATGTGGACAGCCAGTTTTCCCAGTACCATTTACTGAATAGGTTCTCCTCTCCCCAGTGGTTGATGGTGGAGGCTTTGTTGAAGATGAGTTGGTTGAGAAATTGAGGTTTTGCTTCTGGAATCTCAATTCTATTCCATTGGTCTATATGCCTATTCTTGTACCAATACCAGGCTGCTTTAATTACTGTAGCTTTATAATAAAGTGTAAAGTCTGAGAGAGAGATACCTCCTGCTTTGTTTTTGTTGTTGTTGTTGTTTTGTTTTGTTTTGTTTTTCCTGAGTATTGTTTTGGCTATTCTTGGTCGTTTATGTTTCCATATGAATTCCTATATTGTTGTTTCTAGGTCTGAGAAGAATGTTGCTGGTAATTTATAATAGTCTTACTCATGTTGGAGTTTACACATAATGAACCAACTATAACACAATATGAATCATAAGTTATATAAAATGAAAGTGCTATGGAAACATAAAAGATAGAGCTATTCTATTACTACATCTTTCCCTTGGGAATGTAAGAAACTATCCTATACTTTTTATAAATTTTGTACAAAATCTTGGACTAAAAGATGAATGGACAGACTTTTTTTAATTTTTCATTCATTTTAACTAATTCAGCTAAGTTGATACAAGTTTTGCAGTGCCTGATCCAGCTTGGTCTGTCCAATGTGCTCAATATTAGGTGATCCTCACTGGTTATCACGGGGATTTTTACTTTTAATTCCAACTTGCAAACAGTTTGGAAGCTGTCGCTCCCATCCTTACAATAAAAAAAAGGCCGAGCAAACTTGAAATCAACAAATTATTTTGGATATATCAGAGAACTGAGATAACAGGGCAAACTCTAGACTCTGGAAAGATCTGAAAATGTAAAATTCACAGCCAAATACAGAGTCACAGCCAAGATCAACTTAGCAGGAGCAGAAACTGCTGAGCTGTAAGCTGGTGTGAATACTTAAATGGTAATTTTGATGAATTCCTGGAGCTTCATGTAGATTCTTTTGAGAGTGAAAATTCCTAAGGCTCTAGTCCTAAAGGGACGCCCAACTTTCATGGGTTTTACCTGAAGGAGTACCACCCTGTAAAGATCCAAGTAAAATCTGTTTTAGACAGAGAGAAAAACAAAGCAACTATTTTGAAAACAATCCCAGAGCAATTTATATTACAAAATTCTACTCTCAGAAGAAAATCTTTACCAGATCCAAGTCTGACTTGAGGGAAGGGCAGTTACTCAACTCCAGTATATTTGGACTTTTTGCATAGAGATGGTGAATAGGAAGCTAGAAAATATTCCTGAAAGACACAGCCAAGGGACAGACATACATGAAAAGACTAAACATAGTATTGTATGTTAGGTATTATACAATAACCAAACATAGTATTATATTAATAGGATACTTCCCACAGACACACACATCTTACCACCACCATCAACAGGACCCCTGATAATAATAGTGATTACAGCTAAAGGAATAGCAAGGCTCCGATCCTAAATAATAAGGATCCACTATGGAAACCCAAAGACAATAGAGAAGACAAAAACCAGGACTCTAGGGGAATTTGAAACCTCTGACTCCTACAGATACCGCAAACATTAAAAATAGCCTAACTCCTGGCCAAATTAATATAACTTGTCACAATAAAGACCAATTTACCTCTGTTATTATTATTTTTTTTTTGAGTTGGAGTCTCACTCTGTCGCCCAGACTGGAGTGCAGTGGCACACTCCCAGCCACCGCAGCCTCGACCTGCTGGGCTCTGGTGATCCTTCCGTCTCAGCCTTCCAAGTAGCTGGAACTACAGGCGCGCG
>CAUYQG010216678.1:0-32358 GCA_963574415.1 Tarsius wallacei | reverse complement strand
ATAAGAACATTTTTAAAGCAAGAGAGTAGGCATTATCTTTCTAAATTGGAAAGTCAAGAACATGCAGTTAGGATTATATTTAATGACTGTGAGGAAGAAATAATCAAAATAAATGGCTTACGTAAGGTAGATTTTTATTTCTCACTTGTATTAAAAAGTCTATGCTTGTGGATGACTTTAGCCACATGTAGTCATCAAAGGTCTAGGTTTCTTCTCAGACACTGTTCCAACAATGTCAGGATGTGGTTTGAGATCCACTTACCAAATTAGTGCTCTAGAGAGTAGGATGAAGAAAGAGAGAAAGAAAAGTCTTTACTCTCTGTGTAGTGGAGAATTAACCTTACCCAAAGAGAATCTGGTCATTGCCCTCAGTTACTAGTAGATGATCTCTTTGACCCTGGAATCCTCTGCATGATAAGACTGTTTCTGTTTGTCTGGGAGTTTTGGCTACTAGACCATCTAACAATGTGATTTATGTTGGAGGCCACCTGGTATCTGTTTTGCCTTCCAGCAGAATTAGACACTATGGGTATCACCCAACCTCTAGAAGGGGCTGGAAACTACAGATCAGTCACACCAGCAATATGCGATTAGGTCCCAGTAAAAATTCTGGACATCAAGGTTCAAGTGAGCTTCTCTGGATGACAATACTCCATGTAAGTTGTCACACATCATGGTCAGAAGGAGTTAACACTGTCCATAACTTTATAAGAAAAGAGAAAAAGAACAACTAACAGTTCTGCATTTGGATCTATCCTGGGCTCTGCCTTATGCATTTCTTACCTTGGATAAATTTTAATCTGATCCTTTCCCTGTAATAAAACATATCTGTGATTACAACAGCTTTACTTTGTGAGTTCTGTGAGTCCTTTAGTGAATTATCACTGGTGGTTTGGAAACCCCGCAAACTTGAAATTGGTATCAGATGTGAGTGAGGTCTTGCATGGACTGTTCTCGCTCTAAACTATATAGTGAGCGAAAACTCTCATACCCTCCTTTTTGAGGAGCATTACAAAAGTGCCACTTAAACCTCCCACTCACTTCTCATTGGCCAGAACCTAGTCATACGAACACACCTATCTGCAAAGGAGACTGGAAAATGTGTGTAGACTTTTGCTTGGGTATGTTTCTACTCTGAATAAATCCAGGCCAGACATGGTGGCTCATGCCTATAATCCTAGCAATTTGGGAGGCTGAGACGAAAAGATTGCCTGAGCCCAGGGGTTCCAGACCAGTCTGGGCAACTTGGCAAGATCTCATCTCTACAATAAATCAGAAATTAGCAGGGTGTAGTGACAAATGCCTGTGGTTCCAGCTACTTGGAAGGTTGAGGCAGAAGGATCGCCTAAGCCCAGCAAATCAAGACTGCAGTGGCCGAGAGTGTGCCACTATACTCCAGACTCCAGCCTGGGTGACAGAGTGAGACTCAGACTCAAAAAAATAAAATAAATCCGGAGTTCTGTTACTTAGAAAGAGGAAAATAATAAGCCCACATACTGTGACAAATCTATCTTCCCTGAAAACAGACTGCAAAATATCTATTTTTCATTCTTACATACTAGATGATGAACAAAATTGAAAATCTTGATGATTTAAAGGAAATCAAGAATTTTTTATTTAACAGAAAGCTTTGGTGTCAAACATCACTTTTTGCCATATAACTTACTTTGTTGCTTCCAAGCATAATAACTTGGTCTTTTTCATTATGCTAAATGTATTACAGTAGTACCCCCTTATTTGTGGCTTCACTTTCCATGTTTTCAGTTACTCATAATCAACCATGGTTCAAAAAATATGTCAGTAAAGAACAATAAGAAATTTTGAGAGAGAGAGAAAGAGAAAACCACATTCACATAACTTTTATTACAGTACATTGTTATAGTTATTATGTTATTGTTAGATATTATTAATCTTTTACTGTGCCTAATTTATAAATACAACCTTGTTGTAGGTATAAATGTATATGACAAATATAGTATATATAAGGTTTAGTACTACCAACAGTTTCAGGCATCCACTGGGGGTCTTGGAACATATCCTTTGTGAATAAGGGGAGATTACTGTATCCCTTGATATTTGAAAAAATAGAAGCAATATGGTAGCACCTATGTGTCAAGTGTGATATGTTTGGTGCCATATAAAAGTTAATACTCTATCAGGGAGGTATTATATTATTTCCATTTTATAGGTAAGAAAAATGTAGCTCAAGGATGTCAATGGCTGGCCTTTCAGGGCTTGATAGATTTGGGGTCTAGTCTTCTTTTCAAATTATAAACTTTCCACGCAAGTTACTGTTTTACTGAAGGTCAAGATAGATGCTATTTTGCCTAGGTAATGGCCTCCCACTACCTTGTTGGTCTGGACTGGCTGTACTGGATATTTCCTTTGCTTCCCAAGGAAGGAAAGTCTGAATCCTAGATGAATTGTGTCAGTAAACTCTTACAAGGCTACTTTTGCCCTTTCTGTCTCCTTTCAGGCACATATTTTATCTCCACCTTGTAAATTTAAAGCATTTTGTGGCTGTTCTTTTTCAAACTACATTTCTTTACAGTCCAGTAGTGCTATTTCCAAAGTCTTCCATGACTTCTCTAGACACCCATTCTCCAACAGGGTCACCTCTATTGATTCAAAATGATTTGACTTTAAATCTGCCCCCTGGGTCGCTTAACAGTCTGTGGCACAGATGTCCTCTGCTCTAGCATTTTTTAAATTTCCACACAGCAGCCAGTTTGTAGTGGGTATAGATTTTATTCCACAAACTTGTATGCAAGAACATAGCTTTCTTTATATAACACAATTTATTTTATTATGCTTCTTTTCTTCAAGATGCTGGGAACGACCTACCCATCTCCTTTTTTCAGAGATGGCTGTGAGTTTGGGGGGGAGGAGGGGGGAGAGTGATACGGTTCCTATAGAGTGTAGAAGAGGTGGCAGAGGGTGGGATTCTAGTCCTTTGTGTAGCCATCAGTCCACACTGTATCTATGAGACACCCTCATTCCCCTGTGGTTTTTGTCATCTGCCAGGGCAGATCAATGCGGTCAGCTTCATCCCAACCCCACGGTCTTGTCATATTCCAAGTTCTCCTAAACACTCATGGGGATAATTTTCCTGCTTCTCCCTTCTGAGACTCTGGAAACTCTATTCCGATATGCTACATCTGTCTATTCACTCCATGCAATTACTTCTCCAGCTTCTCCAGCATGCTGGGAAATGGGAACTCCAAGGCCTTGTGGCTTGGGTGGGCTCCATCTGGAAGGCTTTCTCTGTTCAACTCTACCAAACCTAACTGGGTCTTCTATTTTTTTCCCCATATCCTCCCAGCCTCCCCTGGGAAAGAGCTTAGAAAAGACAGGTTCAAAGTTCTTTCTCAGAAATCCACCTGTGTCTACACTTTCCTTCATTCCTTCTGTCCCAGAAAGTTTTTCTGTCTCACGATCCAAAAGCATCAGATAAGACTGATCACACATTTTCCTATGTCTTCAGTGGCCTCACAGTCTGAATTTTCACAATATACAAAGCTTTTACTGTTTTTTTCTGCCATAACTACCCTTTTCTGGGTTGTGAGTATTATAGAGACATCGTTTAGTGGTCTTCAAGTACTGCCCCCAAACCAACAGTATCAGTATCTTGGGAACTTCTTAGAATGTAAATTTTGAGACCCCCCCCCCCATCTGAAACTCACTGACTCAAAAACTCTGGAGGTGGCAGCCAGAAATCTGATTTAAGGCGCACTGCAGGTGATTTTGTTGCAAGTTCAAGTTTGACATAGTACAAGCATAGCTCTAGAGCCAGATTTCTTGGGTCTTATGAGCTGTGTGACTCAAGGCAAGTAGCCTGACATTTCTGTGCCTCAGTTATCATAACTATGAAATGGAGATGACATTTGTATTTGCCTTATGTGGAGGTTTTTGTAATGATTACATAGGTTAATATATGCCTGGCATAGAATAAACACTAAACATAGGTACTACTATTATTATTATATCTTCTGACTAAATCTCAAAATATTGACAGGGATGAGGCAACAGGTGTCAAGTTAAGAGGCATCAGTTACTATTTCAAATATACCATTGCACAGAATTTGAAGGAAATAAAATAGCCTCTTGTAATACGTTTCAATTTATTCTATAATTCACACTGTGTTAGTTGGCCTTCTCATTTTTTTACTTCAAATTATAGAGTGCATGGAACCATACATAAAAGACTTTCTGAAATAAATCTTTCAGTACTTTTACCAAATAAATAAAACAATTATGTGGAGACCAATTTTGATACCTGTCAACCATCATTTCATCTACCTGCAGGCAACTGACCCAAGCACTTGTTTACTGGTTTTATGCATTCAGATATTATGTGGAAAGAATCACACCACTAACTGAAAAATCGGAAAGAGTTTTAAAATGCAAATTCATTTCCCTCAATAGGATTTGACTTGTATTACCATACACTAGCTAAGATTAATATTGAGTAATTTACCTACATTAGGAAAAAAGTTGCTCACTCATTCATGTAAATTTAATTCTTCAAAAAAGTCAATGTCCCATTTGGTAATTTAAATAAGTTATTAAACATTAGCTATTAACCCTAGTTTCCAGAAAACACTTCCCTCATCTGATTCATCAGCACACCTCTGAAGATGAGGTCAGTCAAAAATTTGGAAACTAATACCTTCTGTAACTTTGTGAAGCTATCATCTATGTGATTAATTGTAAACAAGTCCAAACTCGTTCTGCGCTTCGAACAGCAGCCAATAAGTCAGGAGTCAAGGAGTTCAAGCAAGGAAAGCAACTTGATTTCAGAATGCCAGTAAAACCAAGAAGATGTCAGACTAGTGTCCTAAAGAACCATCTTCAGTCAGTACAAATTCCAGACTCTTTCTATATTAATGGTCCAGGGAAAAGGAGGAGGCTAGGATCAAGAGGCAATCAAAAGTCGTAGACATCTGGACATAAGTGAGGGTCTGAGGAGGATGGGAAATGTCTATGTCCTTGGTCTGGTCACAATGTCCCTATAAACCTTTAACAAAACATGTTAGTTGTTTACTTTCTCTTTAATCCCCGAGTCAGTTTTGCAAACAACATGCTTGCTAGTTTTGCGTTTTATCTTAGTCCTCTAAAATTATCTAGCCTATATGCAGGAATGGGTAAAGTCCCCTTGAACAAAAATGTTAGTTATGCTTTTTTTTTTTTTTACTGTTTACTGTTACATAGTGACTCATCTCTTATTTAAGAGAGGTGTGATCCTGGTATCAACATTCTCTCTGAAGTTTTTCCACAGATAAAGGATATCTTCATTAATAAAAATCAAGGACAATTGATAATGACTGGAAATCTTTGCCTATACTACCTTCTTATAAGTAATATTCAAGAAACAGAAAAAAATATGCAAGGATTATCTATAGCTTCTAAATCCTCCAGCCGTCTACTTCATTTTGGCGGGCTTTCTCTTACCGAATTCACAATCAAGAATTGAAATCAGAAAAATATGTTGAGGAAAAAAAGATACATTTTCCATATAATATGAAACATTCAGGTACTATGCCAAGGGAACAGGACCTTATCGATTACCAGCACTAAACATTGATTGATTTCATTATGTACCACTGTTCTAAAAGTCTTACCTACATAATTTCATGTAATTTTTGTAATAACCAATTAAGGTGACTAGCACGGGCAACATGGTGAGACCTCATCTCTAAAAAAAAAAGAAAAAAAAATACAAAAAAAATAATAACCAATTAAGGTAGGTTTTGTCATTATGTCTTTTTATATATGCAAGTAACAAGATTTGCCTGAGGTCAAATGAACAAAGAGTAGAATCAAGACTCAAACAAACTTGTCTGACTCCAAGGCCCGTTCCCTGAACTGTTTGTTCTTGGGCAGGGGAATTGCATAATCCAGCTATTCTTTTGGAAGATTAATTTGGCAACAGCATAGAGCACGCACTGTCTTTTTCCTGGCCCACAGCACAAGCAGGAATGTTTAACTACAGTTTCTTTTACCCCTTTAGAGATTTATGAGAGAGTCATTTCATACTTCTTGGATTTGAAATGCTCATTTCACACATCTTTTTGCTTCAGCTTTTTTTTTTTTAATTTAAATCATGAGCTGTGATCTGACTATTTTCTTATTCTCAGACTCTTTCCTCCCTCCCTTCCATTTTCTCTCTGTGAAGCCAATTTCTCTCTTGGTGACCATTATTGCTTTCCTAGGCCTTGGGTGAACAGACAAGACTTCTCACCCAGGCTAATCACCAAAATAGACACCAAAAAGGGAGACAGGAGGGAGGAAATATGCTCAATATAATTACAAACAATAGTAAACAAAGCTTCCCCCATTGCTTAATGCTGAAAAGTATCTGTTCAAACTAATTAGTTTTGGGGGCCTGCTAATAAATCCTAATATTTCTCAAAGATAAATGGCTTGTAATTTAATTTATATTAAGCTGTTACTGAAGTTTACGCTAATTAAATCTGGGCTTCAATAGCAATTAATCCCAGGAATAATCTGAAAATGTAAATAATGTAATAAAGTAAATACCTCCACATGACCCTCTAGAAGCAACAGGCAGCATGGGGGTGTAGGGTGGCCCTGAGTTTATGTGCAGAGAGCAAAAAGAGAAACTCTCGTGCCCTCTCAGAACAGAGCATGTGCTCTTTAACAAGCATAGCTATATTCTGCATGCGTTTCCACCTGACAATGGATGCCCGCTGTAAATGTTGAAGGTTAGCTCTGGAAGTGTCTTCAATGAACAAATGTCTTGTCAAGGTCTGCCCTGGGATGAATATGAACTAAACAGCGTGGGGGCACAAGAAAATCTCCAAGGACAATGCCAGGCCTGAAATCACATCCCAGCATATGTATGCTGCTTTCTTTGGTGTCAAATTGCCTTGTGGTCTTCACACTGTTGAAAACACCTATTCCCCTTACACTCTCATTCAACAAACCTCCACCCAGTTACATACATGCTGTATCTCTGGGTACCATTTTCCTGATACATACCTCCTAGGCTATACAATATATTTTCTAAGGTTTTGCAAAGTCTTTCAACTAAAACTTCATGGAGCCCCAGGAGTTTAAAAAGGCTGTCTATAAAATAAAATATGTATCTGCCAAAGCAATTGTTTTTTGTACCCAAGCTTTGGGACTCTTTAACAAATAAAAAACTAAAACTCTTGCTTTTGTATTGCTTCAGCGATAGCAGAGTTCTCAGATGTACGGTATTTGTGGTATGGAGGAGATAAGCTGTTAGCCCAATCTCCTTGGGTATGAAATGAGTGAGGCCCATGTCTCTCTTGACAACCCTACTGCCCCTCAAGGTGTCGACTCCTGTGCCCTCTGTTGGATCTCCCATTAGTGACATTCCCTGTTCACTCTGCAGTGTTGTGAGGATCAAATAAAATGATGTTGGCAGAGGCTATAAACATCAAAACTCTCTAATCACCTATAGAGATTGAAGAATTAGTGAAGTCCAAATTTTTCTGAATATGTCTCCCCAAGTAATCAGGTATCTAAACAAGAAAGTGAAGACTATAAGAGATTCAGGATAATTATTAAACAAGTACATCATCTATCTTTTCAAAGATTCAGGATAATTATTAAACAAGTACATCACCTAGTTATTTACAGTGTCATGCTAGACAACTCTATTGATCACACTGAATTTTACTCTTTCCCTCTGTAAGGGAAATGGTAGTCTCCACTTTAGAGATGAGAAAATTCAAACATTAAGGGGGTATCTTGCTCAGTGTTATGCAACTAGTCCATAGCCAAAGTTAAAGGAGAAACTGGGGCTTTTGAATTTGGGTTCCAGATGCAAAACACTTGAAAGAGGTAAGCCTACTTTTTCATCTATGGATTCACCAACGTTATAGACTGAGTTGTGTTCTCCAAAAATTCACATGTTGAAGCCCTGTGATGGTTAATTTTAAGTGTCATTTTGACTGGTTAGGAATACCCAGACAGCTGGTAAAGTATTCTTTCTAGGTATATCTGTGAAGGTATTTCTAGGAAAGATTGACATTTGAGTCAATGGACTGAGTAAAGGTGACTACCCATACTTACACAGCATGAGTAGTCACCATCCACTCAGTTGAGGGCCTGGATAGAACAAAAGCAGAGGAAAGACAAATCCTGTCTCTCTCTCTTCTAGAACTGAGACATCCATTTTCTCTTATCTTTGGACGTTCAACCTTCAGGTTCTCTAACCTCAAGACTGGGACTTGCACCAGTGGCCCCCCAAGTTCTCAGGCTTTCGGCCTCGGTCTGACAGTTACACCATCGGCTTCCCTGATTTTCAGGCCTTTAAATTTGGACTGAGCTATGCCACTGGCTTCCTGAGCTCTTTAGCTTGCAGATAGCATATTGTAGGATTTTTCAGCCTTCATAATCACACGAGCCAATTCCCATGAAAAATCCCCTCTCATATATCTATATATCTATATCTATCCGACGAGTTCATTTTCCCTGGAAAACCCTGATTTACGCAAGCCCTAGCACACAATGTGACTAAATTTGGAAACAAGGCCTTTAAATAGGTAATTAAGGTTAAATGAGGGCATAAAGAGAAGGCCCTCGTCCAACATGACTGAAAGAAGAGAAAGAGACACTAATAATACACAAAGAAAAGGATCAGAAGACACAGTGACAAGGTGGTGTTCTGAAAGCCAAGAGAAAGGCCTTAGAAGAAACCAACCTATCACCTTGATCTTGGACTTCTAGGCTCCAGAACTATAAGAAAATAAATTTCTGTTGTTCAAGTCACTCAGTCTGTAGTTTTGTATTGTAGCAGCCCTAGGAAACTAACACAACCATCTTCTTTGAAAACCCTGTAATGACGGTCATCAGAGCATGGTCTAAAAGTAGCATCCTTTCACCTAAGGCACAGACCTATATCTGCTAGACATCATTAGGACATGCAACTTTCCCAGCCAAAAACACCCTTGACTCAGTTCCCTCTTCCCCATCCTCCCTGTCTATTAAATTCTTCAAGACTCAGCTCAATTCTTACCCTCAGGGAACTTTTTCAGAAGATTCAGTCCTCTCATGATTTTTCCCTCCTTGGCCACATCTATTTTTGGATCCTTCTACATGTATACTCTGCTGCTGTTCCTGAAATTATTCCTGGATTAGGGCTTCTGTCTCCAGAAAGACCATTAATTTCTTGGAAGGAGGCAGAATCTTTTTTTTTTCAATGTCATTTTGCTTTAAGATAATCAGGAAGTAGAATCTTATTTTGTTTGTTTGTTTGTTTGTACTGCCCTAGAAAGACCTTACAATATTTTTGCATATTTAATGGCATTTATTGAGGGTTTATGATGTGCCAGGCCTTAAATGTGCTTAGTACTATGTATGCTTTACTTCATTGGATTTTCCCCAGAAGGTGCCATTTTCATCCCGATTTTATAGAGAAAGAAGCTAAAGTTTAGAGACAATAGGTAGCCTTCCCAAGGTTGCTCTGCTAGTGGAGCCCACAGCTGGGATTAAAACCAGTTAAGTCTCACTCCAGAGCTATTTCACATCCCTTGGGTCATGGTGTCTCTTCATAGTACAGGCACTTTACATTGACTTGAATAGACCATGAACCTGGGTGTACAGAAAATATTATGAAACTCTTTAAATTTATATCTGCTTCCAATTTTCAAACTATGTCTAAAGATTTGGCAATTAATATATTGTGCCCCTTTGAATTGTTTAACTGATCCTTCAGTAAGTTTCTGATATAACAAGATGGAAGAGTGGATGGAGGTTTCTGAACTCGTATTTGGCACCATTAGGTTTTATAGTTTCTACAAGTTCTACACTATGAAATTTTGAATCTGATATTAATATGTGTTATGGTCTTCTCTCATTAAAGCTGAAGCTAGCAACAACTATGCCAAGACTCCGCAGTGTGTGACTAATGAGAAAAACTTTTGTTAGCATTGACCCATCACTAAAGGCTCTTTCATTACACGGTAGATTTCAGGCAAGCATTAGGTCTGTTTCACCCAAAATCAAATATTTAGAGTGCAACTGCCAATATCACAGATACATATCCAAATCAGAAAATGTTAGGTCATGCTATTACATAACATTTTATTGTGTATTACCTTATATTACATTATCTTATATAGCACCCTTGCTAAAGGGCATATTAAGATTGAAAATATAAAACAATGTAAAAGGATAAAGATTACATGAATATATATATATATATATTCATATATATGTGTGTGTCTCTAGCAGATTGAGTAAAAACAGTGGTCAGAGAAACCAATACTGAGAAAATGAGTGTCAGAAGTGGGAAATATAAAACTTTAAATCATCATAATTCATGACATCTACACCATTATAGTGGTGCTTAGAGAGTCAACTGAAATCAGCCAGATGTAACATATATTTGGGGTTAGTTCTAAAATACCCCCATTTTCCTTCTCACATTTCTCATTTCTTCAAAATAATTATACAAACTATACTGCAAAGCCCAGAAGGGAAATTCAGCTTTTATGAAGAAAACATGAAAAAATATTACACAAGAAAATATGTTTAAATAACTTTCTCCTCTGCTTCTCTGGTTTCTCGCCTATTTTAATTAAAACTTTCCATTTAGGGGGACTAGTGGTTTCATATCCTAAGAAACATAAATAAAAATTTACCCTTTTCACAATGTTTTCTGGTTTTCATTGAATTATTCCTTTCAGGTAAAAAAAAAAAAGTCTTTTACAAAATTAAACAAAAATGAAACAAACTGAATAATTTTAAAATGAACATTTTTCACTCTTGAAATAATTTCTCCATTGTAGTATATTATATACATTCCTTCACTTCTATTTATACTTACACAATACACACACACACACACACACACACACACACACACACACACATACTCTTTCTCTCTCCTTTATTGCCAATATCTCTCTGAACAGCAGGTCAAATAGACCTTTTTTCTATCTTGTTAACTGTCAACCTTATAATATTAGGAAGAACCACTTGTGTGGAGGCCTTTGTCTTTCTTTAGTCCAATCCTCACCCCCACTGTATTATATATCTTCTCATGCATGAGATGAGTGCAGGCATATTTCATCCCCTTCAGCCATTTTCATGTTGGGATAAGCCAGAAAAGACATATTATTCTAAATGAAACAGAGGTTTGTAGTATGGCTTTCAAAGATTCACACATGGCAAAATTGCTAGTGCTGCTAAAAAAAATAAAACATTAAGAATAGATCTGAGCCGGGCTCGGTGGCTCAGCCTATAATCCCGTGCCTTAGGAGGCTGAGGTGAGTGGATTGCCTGAGCCTGTGGGTTCGAGACCCACCTGGGCAGACGAAACCTCATCTCTACAATAAATCAAAAAAATTAGCCGGGCGTGGTAGCGCACGCCTGTAATTCCGGCTACTTGGAAGGCTGAGGCGGAAGGATCGCCGGAGCCCAGCAGGTCGAGACCACTGCACTCCAGTCTGGGTGATCAAGTGGGACTCCAACTCAAAAAAAAAAAGGATAGATCTGAAGTGGAGCTGAGCTGCTGGGGAGTGGCTGCAAAGACAGATTAACATTAGCAGTGAGGTTTGACTGCACATCACCATCCCCCTACTTCACCCCCTTGTCCAAGTTGTCTTCCACAAAACGGGTCCCTGATGCCAAAAAGACTGGGGAACACTGGCTTACAGTATATCTAAATATATTATGAAGTAGGGCACAGTGCTCACGCCTGTAATCCTAGCACTTTGGGAGGCAGAGGCAAGAGGATTGCCTGAGCCCAGGTGTTCGAGAACAGCCTGTACAACTTGGCGAGACCTCATCTCTACAATAAATCAAAAAATTAGCTGGGCGTGGTGGCACTCGCCTGCAGTTCCAGCTACTTGGAAGGCTGAGGCGGAAAGATTGCCTGAGCCCAGCAAGTCAAGGCTGTGGTGGCCGTGAGCATGCCACTGCACTCCAACTCAAAAAGAAAGGAAAACATATATATGTATGTGTGTGTGTGTGTGTGTGTGTGTGTGTGTGTGTGTGTGTGTTTTATACTCTCTATATAAAATAAACTAATTATACAACTCACCATATAAAGAGAAGAGGCACAGAGGGAAGTGGTAAATAAAATATTTGGACAGGCCATGTGTGGACTAAAATAAGTGTTGGATTCTGACTTAAAGCCTGCCACCAGATGCAGCTGTACAATTAAAGTATATCAACTCACTTGCCACTCACTAACAGGGTTTTTATATGAGTCTGCAAGTCATTGATTTATTACTGTCTCTGTGCAGTCAAACTTCGCTGCTAATGTTAATCTGTATTTGCTGTCACTCCCCAGTGCTAGCATCACTCCCTTCAGTTTCACCTCAGATCATCAGGCATTAGATTCTCACTAGGAGCACACAACCCAGCTCCCTGGCATGTGTGATTTACAATAGGGTTCATGCTCCTATGTGAATCTAATGCCTCAGCTGATCTGACAGAAAACAGAGCTCAGGTGGTAATGCAAGTGATGGGGAACTGCTGTAAATACAGATGATTCCCTCACTCTCTACCACTCATCTCCTGCTATGCAGCCTGGTTCCTAACAGGCCATGGACTGATACTGGTTGGGGACCCCTGTGTTACAGGAAAGATTTGCCACACTTGTTATAGAGTATACCCTCTCATATTCATACCAAATTATCTTTCTTGATCAGGAAACAGGTGAATGTCCATATTTGGAATATCCTCCATGCTACTATCGTAACATTTTTGTCATTCAAGAGGTGAAAATTGAGAGACATTTTCTGGGAATGTGGTTATCTTACTATACCATATTCCTTCCTATGTTATATAGATTACTATATGATATAGAAATCATATACTGTGTCATTTAAATGATTCCAGAATCTAACCAATCCTTACGTAGAATGGGAACTACAGAATGGAGGAGATAGAGCAAATTTTAACAGCCTGCACCTGGAAAAGTTTACTCAGTTCTTTAGAGTAGGCGTGTTGAAACACTTTTCCAAAGTAGGGTAGAGAAGTTCCTGTAATTCCTAGCCTCTAAGAGAGAATGTCTTCAGGGACAGAAATCCCCACTTCTCTTTCCCCAAACCTATTACAATTACAAAGCACACAAGTAACTCCATAGACCACTGGGCCCAATTACCTTTGGACATGGGCCCAGTGCAAGTCACAGCACATAACAAAATTGAAATTTCAGACCATACCCTCAAACTTCTGGTCCAGTATGTTAAAGGGACCAACACACCTGTTAAAGATAGGCTGGCAAGCTGCCATGTTTTGCGTAGTCAGAAGTTCAGTGTCATGTAAAAGACTTTTGTCCCCGGTGCTGAGATAATGAGCTTGTTCCTTCTTGATGATTTATGGGATGCAGATGAGAAACTGGCTGATTGAGGCCTTGGAAGATGAAAGTTTTCTGCTCTTGGCAGTAGTACCAGTACCCTGGAGAACATGGTTTAACTGCTCCAGTTCTATTACTGCCATCAGAAAAAAGTCAAATAACAAATTATGCCAGGTGAATATAAATAATACTCATTTCACTCAATTTGCTACCTGCAATAAGGGTGGAAAGCACGCTGAACTTCTTTGCAAAACCAGACTGTGACATTCTGATGCACACGTACTGACGTGCTCCAGGGATTTGTAGTTTTGTTTGTGTAGGGCAAGCAGCTGGTCCCTAAATTGCTACCCCTCCCTCAGTCTTATATGCTTATATTTAGGCCTCTACCTTTGCTCCCTAACAGTCACAGACTAGCTTTTTTCTCCAACCTGCTTAAGGTACTTCAATTTACAATTCAGTTTTGCTAAAATGGGAAAGAATTTCAAGATACAGATATTATACACTTGAAGTTAATAAGTACTATCCTGCATCATAGATTTTTCTTCAATAAGCATTAAATAAATCCAATGCAGTAACCATCAGCCACATGAGGCTATTTAAATTCATTAAAAATTAAAATTTTAAACTGACTGCTTTAGTCACACTGGCATATTTCATGGCTCAGTATCCACATGTGATCAGAAGCTACTATGTCAAACAGTACAGATGTGGAACATCTGCCTCATCACAGAAAGCTCTCTTGCAGTGGTCCCCAAATTTTTGGCATCAGGAACCAGTCTTGTGGAAGACAATTTTTCCATAGACTGGGAGTGGGGGAATGGTTTGGGGATGATCTAATTTAATTACATGTATTGTGCAGATCAGTGGCAGCATTAGATTCTCATAAAAAGCACACAACACAGATCTCTTACATGTGCAGTTTACAATAGCGTTCACACTCTTTGAGAATGTAATGCTGTTGCTGGTCTGACAACAGCATCTCTGACTGGGTGGAGCTCAGGCAGTAATGCCAGTGTGACCCAATTCCTAGCAGGCCACTGACTAGTACCAGTTTGTAGCCTTGCAGTTGGGAACCCCTTCTCTATTGGATAGTTCTGTTCCTAGAAATTGACCTTCCATATGACCCAGCAATTCCCCTATTGAGAATATACCGAGAGGAACTCAAATCATTCCACACAAAAGATACCTGCACACGTGTGTTTGTTGCAGCTCTATTCTCAATAGCAAAAACATGGAACCAACCATGTTGCCCAATGAAGCTGGACTGGATAAAGAAAATGTGGTACATATACACAATGGAATATTATGCAGCCATAAAGCAAGACAAATATATGGACTTCGTAGCAATTTGGATGGATTTGGAGTCGATCGTACTCAGTGATCTATCACAGAAACAAAGAACAGAGTACCATATGTTCCTCACTCATAAGCGGACCTTGAACAATTATAATACTATAAGAAAGCATTTGGTAGTAATGGGCAACTATCAGGAGAGCGGGGAGTGGGATTGGCAGTTGAGGGAAACTGCTAGGGGAGGGAGGGGCATCCCTCATCAACAAGGGTACCTGCATAATCAATGTTTGTATACCTAACCCTGAATTGTACCCCACATCTTTATTAAAAAATAATAATAATAATTTTTAAAAGATAGTTCTGTTCTATACCTTAACACATTAGCCCTTCTCTTACTCTTTATTTATTTTCACAGTTTGACACAAATTTTTTCTCATTTTCTAACTTTGATGAAAACATCATCAAGGATAGAAGGAAACTAGTATTCTCCATAAGCTAGGCATGAGTTCTTGATTTACTCAAATAATTTCATTTAATTCTCTCAAAATAGTCTAATAAGTTCTTTATTCTCATGTTTACTCTTTCTGAGACTTCTGACCCAAAACATCTCCATAGTCATCTCTTCACTAACTCTTTTTTCCATTGAATAAACACTTACTGAAACAATATGCTTTGAACTGTTCTAGAAGTTACTATTCCCCTAGGTATACTTAGACTTGCCCAAGTTATTCTATTTTCTCAAACCTTGTCCTCTTTGTCTTTCTCAGTAATTTCTACAGTTCCTCTTGTTGGGGCGAGTAAAGTCCATTTTCTCTCTGAGTATCTTCCTACAACTTTCCTTTAACCACTCCTAATGATTCCCAAACCTGCCTCTCCATTCTAACCATCAGCCTGTAGACTTTGAAAACAGTTACTTCTGCTGCAAAAATTATAAGAAAGACCTAATCTCCCAGCAGTTTTCATAATATCATTTGGAAATCACAATTTACATGTGTTTGTTAAAAGGCAATCCTTATATGTTCACTGCTCTGAGAAAGTCCAGTTGTCTTATTTGAACAGTAAAATATATTGAAAGCTGTGACACTTCAAGTTCAATCAGTCTTCAAAGAGAGACAGTATTAGAAATATGTTGAGTCTTTCATGTAAATTCAATGCAAAGTCAACTAGTGTGTGTGACGGATAAAAGATGGCACAAATTATTTGACATTCCTCCATCCAGAGATGGAATGTGTTTCTTTTTCCTTCAGTCAGGCTGACCTGTAGCTGCTTGAACAAGGTTAGCCTTTAAGAGAGCTGGCAGCTTCTACCTTAGACTCTCTTGTTAGCTGAGTCACCCTGTAAGAATTCTGACAACCTGCTGGAGAGACCACCCAGGGGCCTCTCACCCAGGGGAGTCCTGAAACAACATGGAGATTGAGTTCAAGCTTCCAGATGTCCCACTAAGGTATCAGAATGCCAAGTGAATGCATCTTAAACTCTCCAGACAGGTCCAGCCACCACCAGTTTTGTACCACCTAGTGACCAGAGTCTCTGCCACATAGAATGGAATAATCAAGCCAGGTCTTGCTAAATTTCTGTCCCAGAAAAAACAATGACAGTAAACAGTAAATTTGCTTAAGCCAGTAAGTGTTGGAGTAGTTTGTAATACAACAATAAATAACCAGAGCTTAGGGCAACAGATTAGCTGGAATACAACAATAAATAACCAGAGCTTAGGGCAACAGATTAGGCATGCCCACATTTGGACATGTTTCAGGATGGTTCTCTAGAACAGCAGTCACTAACGTTTTTGGCATCAGGGATCAGTTTCATGGAAGACAATTTTTCCACACACTGGAAGTGGGAGAGAAGGCTTGGGGATGATTCAAGCGCAGTACATTTATGTGTACTTTATTTCTACTATTATTACATTGCAATATATAGTGAAATATAACTCATCATAATGCAGAATCAGTGGGAGCCCTGAGTTTGTTTTCCTGCAACTAGACAGTCCTATCTGGGGCTGATAGGAGACTGATGCCCAAGGTGTGTTGCTTATGTCCAGTCTACTCTGTAGTCTCATTTTAATTGCTGTCACTGTAGAAAACCCTGCTTCACAAAGATAGGATGTTGGAAATGAAAGCAGGCTTTCCAGTGCTTTCACTGCAATCTCAGAATATTTGGCCTTGTCTTTAATCCAGAACATATGGAGATTTGAAGTTTTCTCAAATATATTTTTAAGGCACCATCATTTGTGATCCCAAGCAATTGTTCCTCTTCTAGCACAAAGTCAATTCACCTGGCTTATTCACAAATGGGTTGCTGATCCATTCCTTCCCAGTTCGGGTATCTTTTGTGGTTGGACAGTAATGCTCAAACTCTTTTGAAAGCTGAGATGGGTGATCATGCACCAGTTAGAAGAAAGAAGTCCCTGGCTCAATCTCTTTCAAAATCTTTGCTGATGTTTGCAACATGTCAAAAATCCCAATGCTCATCGTCACCCCCATAATTTTGGTTTGACTTTGAATGTGGTCACTTTATTTGCTGACTTGAACACAGTTGTTGTTCTCACCTGAAGTGACAGATTGAATTCATTGAGCAGGTTGAAGATGTCCCACAAGTAAGCAAGTTTTGCAACCCATTCTGTGTCACTGAAACATGCTGCCAGTGATGACTGTTTTCCTAAATACAATCTATGGAATGGCTCTCATAACTCAAAAACTCTGGCCAGTGATCTACCTTTAAGAAGACATCTCACTTCTGTGTATTCAAGAGAAGATATGTGTACTCTGTGTCCATCTCCTCACAGAGCTGCATGAACAGACGTGAGTTAAGGGCATGTACTTTAATGTGGTTGATAACTTTAATCACATCCTGCAAAATGTTGTTAAGTTCAGGTGGCATTTTTTCAACTAGCCAGCATTTCTCTACAGATAGCACAGTGCATAGACTCACATTCAGAAGTGGCCGCTTTGGCCCAAGTAGTGAAACCAGAAAGCCATCCAATCATGGCAGCCATTCCATCTGTGCATATACTGACACAAAATGACCAATTCAGATTTCCTGATATGTAATCATTCAAAGACTTGAATAGTTCTGCAGTTGTGGTATTGGTTGGCAACAAAAGTGCACATAACATATCCCCATGCACATCCTCCTGAAAAAGATATTGCACAAAAACTAGCATTGTTGCCTTGTCCTCGACATCAGTGGACTCATCAACCTGGATTGCATACCATGACTAAAGGCTTGTCTTTTAATGTAGGGTGCTTGGACTCCAAGTGGCAAAGCAGTTCTGAAGGTTTCATGGCTTTGTTAGACAACCGGTAGCCACATTATTATACAAAGTGGGCTTGTAGAATGTGAATCACCTGTTGCAATGAATCTGTAATTTAAATAGGACTCTTGGTATTTTGTTTTAAAAGCAGCTTTCATTTTTTGAGCAGTCTTAGAATCTTTCATTGGGTCTTTCCTCTTTTCAAAAAAGGTCTCCGGTGAAGTTTGTTTTTTATTCATGTTGACTAGGCTCAGCTTATGGGCTTACCAAAACTGTGACTGAGATTAGTGTGCAGTGCAGGAAAGAGGCACTGACCAAAGTGGTAAATAAAATAATGGGTGGGTCACGTGCAGACTAAAATAAGTGTTGGATTCTGACTTAAAGCCCTCCACCAGGGGCAGCTATACAATTGAAGTTTATCAACGAATTTGCCACATAGGGTTTTGATATGAGTCTGCAAGCCATTGATTTATTATTGTCTCTGTGCAGTCAAACTTCACTGCTAATGTTAATCTATATTTGCAGCCACTCCCCAGCACTAACATCACTGCCTCAGTTCCACCTCAGATCATCAGGCATTAGATTTTCATAAGGAGAACACAACCTAGAACCCTTGCATGCACAGTTTACAATAGGGTTTGCACTCCCGTGAGAATCTAATGACATCACTGATCTGACAGAAGACAGAGCTCAGGTGGAAATGCCAGCAATGGGGAGCAGTTGTAAATATAGATGAAGTTTCCCTCACTTGCCCACTGCTCACCTCCTGCTGTGTGGCCGTGAACCAGTCCCAGTTCATGGCCCAGGGACTGGGGACCCCTATTCTAACAGAATCATGAGGAGACGGGAAACAGCCAGACCAATTTTATGGAGAGAGTGAGTCGTAGAAGCAAATAATGCTACCAGACAAAAATGGTGTGGGTGAGGAAGGAGAAGGAAAGCCCCACTGGTTCCCCTGAATGCTTTTTCCCAGTATTCTACCTGCATATAATCCAACTTTTTTTCCATCTGTATGTATTTTATGTATAAATATGTGTACATATGTAGGTGATATTTATTTATACATCTCTAAAAGATAAGAATTCTTTTTAAAATCATAATGACAATACCATTATCATGCCTAAAAATTTAACATTACTTTTTATTAGCAGCTGATATCTAGCCAACATTTCCCAATTCATTCTCTTTTTGCAGTTTGTATTTAAAAAAGTAGCATCCTTTACATTGTAATTGGTTGATAAGTCTCTCTCCATTTTTTTCTTCCTTTTTAATTTTTTATTTTGAAGATGTGGGGTACAATTCAGGGTTAGGTATATGAATGTTCATTATTCACACATGTTTATTGCAGCATTATTCACAATAGCAAAAACATGGAACCAACTGTGCTGCCCATCGAAAGAGGACTGAGTGAAAAAAATGTGGTATATATACATGATGGAATATTGAGCAGCCATAAAGAAGGACAAAATTATGAACCTCACAGCAACTTGGATAGACTTAGAGTCTATAATATTGAGTGATCTATCACAGAAACAAAGAACTGAGTATCACATGCTCTCACTCATCAGTGGGCCTTGAACAATTATCATAACACTATAAGAGAAGAATTGGCAGTAGGTGGAAACTGCCAGGGGAGGGTGGGGGGACAGGATTGGCAGCAGTGAGAAACTGCCATGGAAGGGGAGCATACCTCATCAACAAGAGTACCTGTCAACTTTTTTAAAATAGCCTCTTATTGATATTTTGAATTTACTTAATTATCTCCACACTAGGCTGCAAGTTTTCTGGAGTCAGAGATCTCTTGTCTAAATGTGTCCCCAGCATCTAGAAACATATATATATTGTAAAAGAGTTATGACAGGATTCATTTTCTAGTCCAGCCATGCTACTCCCTGGTGATGTAACCTTGGGCAACTTAATCTCTATGGACCTCAGTTTTGTCATCTGTAAAATGAAGATGATAGTGTGGTACCTATCTCATTGAGTACTAAGAATTGAATGACAATATATTCTATATGATGGACAATGAAAATACCCATTCCTCGATAATCTTGCCCAAGGTTAACACTGATAGAATTAGAAGACCCAGTAAAAGTTCCCATTTGCACACTAAGAATTAATTGCAACACTAATAGAGACTTCAGAGGCCAGGTTTTTCAGGGGAGCACATTGTGAGGCTAATTGAAGATCTTCAATCATGTTTTCTTTCAGCTATACCCACCTTGTAAAAGTTCATTTGTCGTGGCCTCACAATATTTTTGCACTTGGGACCATCGTGAAAGAGAAGACATGAAGGACTCTAATCCTCAGGCTGGAAAGCAATAGCTGAGCTTCAGAAGTTTGTTCTTGCTCTGACCTCTGCTAGCCCAAGACCCAATTTCTCAAGGACATGGCATGTGCATATATAACCAAGAGATCTGATAGAAGGTAGAGAAAGCAGGAGAAATGGAGACACAAATTCTGAATCCCTGGGGCTGCACAAACATGGTTCTGATGGAAAGGTGACAGGGGTTAGAGTAGCTGAAGCTCTTGTGGACTTTGCTATAAACTCTATAACTAAGGGTGAACTGGGCCGATAGAAAAGGGGTTTTTGGTGTCTACAAGTTCATCAGGCTCTGAGAAATGTCAAATAGTGTCTAACAGCTGCAAATGCTAAACTGTTGTTTCAGGAAGGAGAAGGAAGAAGAGAAGGAGGAGAAGGAGGAGGAGGCAGCCTGTGGGGAGTAAGAATTGCAGAGGAACTGAGGCAATGGTTCTGGAGCCCTGAGTTGATACTCAGTTCCATCACTTTCTTGAACAAACTAGTTAACTTCTCTAAGCCTATTTCTCCAGCTGAAAATGGAGTACAGCAACAGTATGTGGCTCAAAAGAGTCTGAGAATTGTTGTAAGGATTCAGTGAAACATTTTGGTACACCTTCTCTCATGATTACCTCACTTAAAATACCCCCTGCTCTCTTCCACTTATTCTTTCTCCAATGCATTTAATGACCTTCAACATTTTAAAATGTATGTGTGGGTATGTGTGAACATAAAACACAAGTGTGTGTGTCTGAGTGTATAAACTCTGTTTACCATATATTCTTTTCTGTTTCTCCCCCTATACTAGAATGCAAGATTCAAGAAGGCAGAAATATTTATCCATTTTATTTTTTTAATGGGTCTCGGACACTTGGAAGGTAGCCAGGTGAATAGTAAGTACTTGGTAAATTTTTTTTGAATGAATGAATGAATAAATGGAGGTAAAGCACCTGACTTATAGTAAATACTCCATTGCTTCTACTATTACTTACTACCTCCTGCTACTTAAATCCCATCTATATTGCATTCCCAGAAGTTGTGTTCCATAATGCTGAGCTCACTCCTTCCATACAGCATATTTATCCAATTGTGTCTCTTATCATAACATCTGCATTTGTGTATCTTATTTCCTCTACTAGAATAAAAGTAGTGCAATTAGATTATTAGGTTCAGTGATTAAAGACCAGGCCATGACGTGTAGTGATTAAGAGAACAGGCTTTTAAATTAGACCTCAGTTTGAATATTCAGTTCTCCCACTTATTGGATGCCTTTGAGCATGTTATTGTCACTAAGCTTAATTTTCCTCATCAGCTTAATGAGTATAATTGTTGTTCTGTGCCCATAAACTTGTTTTGAGGATTAAATGAGATACTGTTTTTAAAGTGCTCAGCACAGTGCCTGACACATAATAAACTAAAAAATAAGTGTCAGCTGTGATGATTCATCATTTCCTCCCTCTTGATATTTGCGTGGTGTCTTGCATAAAGCATCCCGCAGAGCGAACACTGAATGAATGCATCTCCAGTTCAACCTGAAATAACTCGAGACTTCACACAGTTATCTTTATGTTCTCTCACTCTGCCCTGCCTTCCTTTCAGTACTGGCCCTTCCGGACAACGGAGTTCCAATTTCCCCCGTGGACTGACTGAATCATCTCTCATGTTGTCCTGCTCCCAGTGGTGAGCCAAAGCTGTCACTCTTGCAACAGTCTGGTGGAACTGCAGATGACTTTCCAGACTGGTTCTCCAGTCCATGGGAGATCAGGTCAAACAACAAAGGAAGAGATTAGATGCCAAGGTCTTATTGCATTTTAATGCCTGGTTTCTGGCCTGTATTTATGCTAAGGGACAACAATTACAATGACATGACTTTGCATAACAAATGGATCTGTCAAACCAAGTCTCACAAAATGACTTGCACGAATTCAAACTTAACGTGTAATCTTCCAACTCACAGTTATTGTACACACTCTGACTTACCATATTCATTTGTAAAAATTGAAGGGTAAAGGAAGCATTTATTCATTCATTTATTCACCTATTTGTTCAACTATTATTTGCTGAATATTAAGCTAAGACTGTTAAATAAGACTTAGTTTGCACTTTGAAGAGCTTATAGTATAGGGGTAGAGATCACAGAAAACTCAATGTTCTTAGCCCACACCCCAAATCTTCAGATTCATTCTGGAAAGCTGAATTGTTAAATGAGGTAAGGATTTGGCAAATGCATTTGAAAAAAATGTCACTTAAAAAGAATTTTATTTGTATAAATTTAAGGGGTACAAGTGCAATTTGGTTACATGGATATATCGCATAGTGGTAAAGTCTGGGCTTTTAGTGTAATCATCATATCTATTAAGTAATTTACCATCCCTCAACCCCCTCATTCTTACACCCTTCCAAGTCTCCAGTGACTATTATTCTACACTGTATGTCCATGGGTACACACAAATTAGCTTTCACTTATAAAGGAGAGCATGCAGGATTTGACTTTGCCTCTGAGTTGTTCCACTTAAGATATTCTCCTCCAATTCCATTCATTTTGCTACAAAAGACATGATTTCATTCTTTTTATGGCTGAATAGTATTCCATTGTATGTGTGCATAACATTTTTAATCTATCATTTTAAAAAATTTTTATTTCAATAGCTTTAGGCACAAATGATTTTTGGTTACATGGATGCAGATGCATTGTATAGTGGTGAAGAAGGCTAGGCATCCTCCACCCCCACCTGTACACATTGTACCCAATGGGTGATTCTTCATCTCTGCCTCTCTTCCCTTCCTCCCCTTTCTGAGTTTCTAATGTCTATTATACCATTCGATATGCCTTTGCAGTTCTTTAGTTTAGCTCCCACTTATGAGTAAGAACATGTGGTGTTTGGTTTTCTATTCCTGCATTACTTTACTTAGGATAATGTTCTCCAATTCCATCCAAGGTGCTGCAAAAGATATTATTTTATTCTTTTTGATGTCTGTATAGAATTCCATGGTGTATATATACCACACTTCTATTATCCACTGATTAGTAGATGGACATTTAGGATGATTCCACATCTTTGCAACTATGAATTGAGCAACAATGAACATGTGATTTTTTTTATATGATGACCTCAGTTCCTTTGGGCAGATTGCTGGA
Organism: Tarsius wallacei; assembly: GCA_963574415.1. NCBI lineage: Eukaryota > Metazoa > Chordata > Mammalia > Primates > Tarsiidae > Tarsius > Tarsius wallacei. Next base: position 9,068 of record CAUYQG010216678.1, on the reverse strand, counting down.
TCAAATGGTAGCTCTACTTTTAGTTATCTGAGAAATCTCCACACCTATTCCATAAAGGGTGTACTAACTTACACTCCTACCAACAGTGTATAAGCATTCCCATTTTACTGCTTCCACGCCACACACAGCTGGGAAAAACAGAAATTTAAATTAAAATGTTTTTCTACCAACATTAGCAACTTTTGAAAGGATTTCTCAGGCCAGAAACTTTGGTATCATTATTGATTCTCCTTTTCCCAGCACCCTATACCAGTCCTGCAGTAACTCTTGTTGACTCTATTTTTAAAATATACCCCAAATTGAAGTATTTCTCACTGCATTCACAGCTCCCATCCTCCCTCAAGCCTCACCATCTCATTCCAGCTCCATTGTAATTTCCTCTTCCACTGACTTTTCTTTCTTAATTCTGGGATATTCTCAACCCTGAAGTCAATTAGATATTTTTAAAATAAAAAGCAGATCATGACACTCTTCTTCCCAAATGTTTCTTCAATGTCTTGTCATAACATTTAAAATAAAATTAACAATCCATACCATGACTTGCAAGGCCCTGTATAGTCTGATCTGGACAAACTCTCCACCACCATCCCCAAGCATCTGCTCTTCCTTGTTCCAGATTTAGGGAATTTTACACACACTAATCTCCTGCCCACACTACATTTTCTCCAGGTCTTCCCATGACCAGCATCTTCATATTATTCAGGTTGTGATTTAAATGTAGGATTGCAAAAAAAAAAAAAAGAAGAAGAAGAAGACATCAGTTACTTTTGAATTTCAGGTCAACAAATAATTTTTTTTAGTATAAGTATATCTCATGAATATACATACTGGGCATCTTGTATTTTTATTTGCTAATTCTAACAATCTTACTTAAATGATATTTATTCATTGAGGTCTCTAAATACCCTCATCTTCTTCACTTTCTATCTTTGATCCGATTTTATTATTGTTGTTGTTGTTGTTATAGCACTTATATTAATGGCCTATTATCTGTTTATTATGTATCAACCTGAGTAGAATATAAGCTTCATGAGATAGGTCCCTTGGTATAATCACATTGTAGCACTAGAATCAGAACTCCTACCATGATCTAATAATTGTTAAAAAATAAATAAATAAGTGATTAAATAACTAAGTTTCTTTGATCTTTGTGTTTTGATTATATGATGACTCCCTTCTTCCCCTTAAAGCAATGTACCACTGTCCGGGCTATAAGAAAGGCACCAGGATTATCACAGAAGAAAGTTTAAAAAAAAAAAACCAATCAATTTTTTAAATATGTTCCCAGTAGATGTGTTTATGCAGATTAGCACTGATCAAGCACTATGGGGGTTTCCGTCAATGTCAGACCCTTTCCCCTAGGATGACACGATGAATGGCATCACCTTTTCTGTTTCAAAGGATGAGGAGCAGCTGGCATGAGGCTCCTGGGGGACTCCATTTGCATTTAATTGTCTAGGCACTTAAGAAAGGGATCAGGTCACTTTTCCAGTTCTGCTTTCCTATTAATGTAAATGTACACATTTAAATCAAGTCCTTCTTCCTGCCTGGATGACAATTACCATAGATGACATTTGCTACTCCTCAGCAATGCTGGGACTTGTGAATAATTTAGGAATGCCGGGTTGTTCCTTATCAAGGCAGCTAAATGGGAGTGAGATCTGGACTTGTAGCATCAGCAGCTTTCTGCCAAAATGACAATGTTAAAATAAACATGATGGGCACATTTGGAAGAAGCACCAACCCACAACATTCTGTAATAGGCTCATTTTTGGATATGATCTCTTTCCGATACTCATATCACAACAGCTACAAATACTGATTTACAAATACTAAAATGTAGTTGACAACAACAAAGAGGAAATTCACCAGTCCTGCACCCTGAATTTAATGGAAAATTTTCCACTCCATATAGGTTCGGTTCCCCCCCCAAAAAAATTACATGTCGTGGTGCTTGGTTTGGAAAATATGTTCACTGTGTGTTTATTCAATCACCAAAAATGTGTCAAGTACCTACTATGTGTTAAATATTGTTCTAGGTACCAATGATCGAATGGCTTACAAAAACATATATATAGTTCCAGGGTGCACAGAAACTATTGACATAAATAGATATTAAAGAAACAATGCCATGATTATATGTAAAATTATCTATTGTAGTAAGTGCTGTGAAGGAAAATTTTTTAAATGAGATGATACCTAATATAGGGAAACTGATTTACATTCATGAGAGAGTAGAGGTTTGTGTCAGGGAAGTTTTCTTCGAGAAAATAACTTGAAAAAAGAGATTCAAAGAATGAGTAAAAAGTAGTCAGGGGAGGACTAGAGGTCTGAATCTTTGAATTGATGTGATTCAGTACATACTGCCCCAAAGCATGGCACCTTGGCATATTGAATATTTTAAGCTAAACTTTTTTGAGAAATGTCAGAAAGGATTCTCTGACCTTCCCCTGCATTTCTCCCCTGAAGCAGGTCATAAGACCCTCATGTGAAAGGTGCCCTCCCTATAGCTGGAGGAAAAGCGCATCCTTCGCTCGAAAGATGGTGGGATGCCTATAAGAACCTGTAGGAACAGGCCTTGCTAAGTTCTCCCCAGGTTACTACCTTTAGTTCATACCCTTTGTCCTAACACATTTTCCCTATGCCTTTCTACTCTTCATTAAATCTAGCAAAAACATGCTCAGGTTTAATCATTTCTTTGAATCTTCTTTTCTTATGAATGCTCCTGTATCACATAAAACTTATTTTAAATAAGCTTGATGCCTTTTTCTCTTGTTAATCTGTCTTTTGTTATAGTAAACCTAGAATCGTAGAATAAAAATATACTTTTCTTTCCTTACAAGACTAACCTACATGAAATCTCAGGGACAGGGGCAAGCTTGCAACATTTGAGAAACCAAATGGAGTTTAATATAGCAGGAGCCTAACTAGCCAGGGCCAAAGTGGCAGAGAGGGACTGAAGAAGGACACTGATCAAGTAGGAACAGGGAAGAGGAGAACTTGGCCTTCAGGAACAGAATTTCATTCTCAGTGCGAGGGGGAGGCACCCAACTAGTCTTAAGCAAGAGAGTAAAAGGATTAAAATTGCATTTTAAAAGTTCAGTATGGCTCTTGAAAGAAGAATAGCTTGAAGCAGGCTCTCCAGAGTGGGATGAAAGCCCAAGGATCTATTGAGGAGTAAGAAAAGAAGTATCAGAATACTGACACTTTTAAGTTAAAATTTCTGTTCCTATGCATGTCTTATAATGTACACGAAATACTAATGCAACACTGCAAGTTTATTACTTACAAGTAAATCAATATACACTAGAGTTGTGTGCTTACTGACAAGAGGATGACAGTGCATAAACAAAAAAAAAATGTAACCAATGGCTCAGATAAGTTAGAAGCTCATAAATAAAGGGGGAGTCTCAAGATATTATTTGTAGGAGAGAAGGGAATAAAAACCTTTTCTTTACCTTTTTTGCTTCTGTGCTGGGGCTTGAGAATTAGACTGACAAACAAACAGGAGAAATGATATAAAAACTTTATCTGATGTTGACATTTTAATTTTTATGTGCATGGAGCCTTTCACAGAAAAGAAGCAGAGACCCAAAGAATTGTTAGACCCAGGGATGTCTATGCCATTTTAACAAAGGATGATAACTTGTAGAGAAGTGACAAGATGAATGAAAAGGAGTTTGGGTGTCTAGTGATGGTAAAAGGTAGGAAAAAACATGTAAGGGAAGATAATAAAAGATATGGGTTATTTTTTGTAAGACTTGTCTGTTGATACTGACATTCTGTTTCCAACGATAAGGGCTGTTTCTCTTCCTGGTAGTGTAGAGGCCAGAGGGAACAACCTCACAAAGGAAAACTTATGCCCTGCCTTTAGGCAGATGGGAAGGAGGAGAAGTTTGGAGGGGAGGAGGAAAGAATAAAGAGCTCTTCTTGCATGTGTTGTTCCTTAGTTGCTTTCAACTCAAAGTAGTTTTGGGCCAAAGTGACATATTTTGAGGTGGCATGGACAGATTCCCTTTATACCTAAGGTGCCCTTCTCCATGGATTTGCCCCATGAGAAAAAACTCAATCATAAAACACAGTCCTAATCAGTGTCCTTCCAGGACTTCAGATCTTGGGGTCATACTGATTTCTTTGCCCTCCACATTTCAACATATCTGGCATATTTCTATAGTTATGGCCCGGCATGAGATTTTTAATTATGTCTCAGTTTCAGCTTCTCCAGGGAAGGATTATTTATCTGTTTATGGTGCTTCCAGGCCCCCTGAAGTAAATTCTGCAAATCTCAAATAGGGTGCATTTTTATTTCTTCTTTCCCAAAGATACCCTCTAAATTTGGTAAAAATCTATCCAGGCATTTACTAGAGATATGATGATGGTCAGATAGAGATCTTAGTTGCTACTATTCATCTGTGTCCTCATCCCAGATCCTCATCAGGAGGTACCAGAAGCAGTGATGTGCTGACAAAAGTCTATGACAGCTCTCAGGACTCATTTTGCATTTTTTTACTGTAAGCCTATTGCCCCAAAGCCTGAGCCACAGCAATCTTTACCACCATCTTATTTTAGTTAAGCTCAGCATCCACTAACCAGGAAATTTTGAAAAAACAAAAAACTTAGGCATGGTTTTCTTCAATACATTGTGCAACTGGGAAATTTGCTGGGTTGTGGTGAGACTGGCTATGACTGAGAAATTTTACTGTCTTTAACCTCAATCTGCATAACAAAGCTGATGTTAGCTGCTTAGCATAACAGGAAGATATTCAGAATCCCAGCCACACTTGGGATGTTCAACAAAATACATGCAGACACAGCTCTGAATCCTATGGCTAAAGATGAAGGAGAAAGTCACTCTCCCTTGCCTCTTCCCACTGTGTTGAGGGCAGCCAGCCAGGGACACAGGTGTGTAGCTCATTAAGAACAGAATTAAGCCCAACGGGATAGGTAACAGCCACATGAAGAATGTTCAGCAAAGTAAAAGCACTCTCTTCCTGCTCTGACCTTGTGAAAGGTATCAGGAGGAAAATGCTGCCTCCTTTATTTACCCATTCTCTGCTTTGCTAACAGCCTAGTAAAAAAAGCCACAAAACTGTTTTAGCTCTAAAATTATTTTTACTAATATATTGAAGGGAATGTCTACTGAGTATATACAATACATAAAGAACTGTCCTGAGAGATGAGGAAGCTAGTGAAAACAACAGTGAAGAAGATTAGAATATGCCACCCCAAAATATGCTACTTGGGCATAAGGATTATTTTGAATGGAAGGTAATAAAGAAACAGCAGACACAAGAAGAGCTCTCTGCCCACTGTCCTTTCTACTTAAATGCATAATATAAATTTTCCTTTGTAAAGATGTTCCCCTTTTCTGTGGCAGGAAGAGGACAATGACTCTTATCTGCATAACTAACATAGGTAAACACCCATCTGTACCATACATTTCCTAGTCACTTTCCCACAATTTACTGCCACTAAGAGCCCAAACTCCCTTTCCTTTGCCTAGTTTATTTGAGTTTTCTCTGCTTTTCTGTGGAACCACTGTGCACATAAAGTTAAAAATAAGATTTATATGCCTATTTTTTTATCTGTCTTTTAAAAACTGATTTGTTAATCATTTTAATTCAGAGGCTCCTACAAGAGAACTTAAGAGGGAGTTAGTAGAAAGCCAACATACCAAAGAAATCCTAAAATATGTGAACAAAATTAAAGCATTATTTCTCCCTTAACATTATTTCTAGATAATAGATACACAATGAGGTTCAGACAGCTAAATTTCTCACTTCCACCCATACCAGTCTCATAAAATATGTTTCAAACAGGTGCCTTAGAAAAATTCCTGGTTATTTTATTCTATAGATTTTAGTAGTTGTTGTAAAATAAAGAAACAAATCCTCAGTGCCTAAAGCCTATTCCATCGCCTATTGTCTAGAAGAAAATGGGTATACAGAGCCCATTAGTCTAGAGCAGCAAAAAACATATGGCCCAGGTAGAAAGAGGGTGAAAAGTTTCTGAGTGTAGACTATATGAGGAACCAGTGTTTTGGTAACCCTGTCATCTTTATTCTAAAACATCAAAAATAACAGCAACAACAAAAAATATGCCTGATTTATTTTCCTAAAAGCAATCAGGAATCTTTAAAATTTCTCTGAGTTCCTTGGGACACACTATGACAAGTATACATAATATCAAATTTTAAAAAAACAAATCTGGACTTGGTAAGGAGAGATTCTACTCAAAAAGATTATTTTGAGGAATTGGAGAAACACTCACAATAGGAGGAGAGTGCCCATTGCACTATAAATAACATTCAGAATATACAATCTGTATCTCATGAGTTAGGCAAAATGATTTTTCAACAGAGAGAAGTGAAAGGGGCACAACTGTCTGAATGATTGCTTTCTTCAAACCTCATGTTTAAATTTAATTGTCATTGCAGCAGTTTAAAGAGATAGACTTTTAAGAGATGATTAGTTCATGAGGGTGAAGGGTGGGATAATGCCATTATAAAATGGAAAGTTTGTTTCCCTTTTGCCTTTTGACCCTTCTGCCTCCTGCCATGTGAGGACCAAACACTCCTCCTCTCCAGAAGATACCAAATGTAAGGCACCATTTTGGAAGAAGAGAATTGCTTCACCAGACATCAAATCTTCCAAAGTCTTGATCTTAGTCTTTCCAGTCTCCAGAATTATAAGGCAATACATTTCTTTTTTTTTTTATTAATTACATAGTCTCAGGTATTCTATTACAGCAACACAGAAAAGACTAAGACACATGATTACAAAGACCCAGCTGTGGAAAAGTGGGATGAAAAATGGTGTGATGGGCTACTGGGCCAAAGACGGTTTTATCATGAGGTCAGTGTATTCTCAGTAGGATATAGGGCTGTGAAGGAATTGTGTGCAGGCTGAGGGTAGGTCAAAGTTTAGTGATCTGGAAGAAGAAAGGAAACTTTGATCAATGTGGACAAAACAGTTCAGCCAATCATTTATGAGGCAAAGATGCGGAATGGGGAGGATCTATGTCTGGCCTTACCATGGTTAAACAAGTCATATGGGAAGGGTGGTTCCTTGCACTAAGTCCTTCCCAGTAGCACAAAGGGTGAGAGGATTTCTTTTTTTTTTTTGAGTTGAAGTCTCACTCTGTCGCCCAGACTAGACTGGAGTGCAGTGGCCGTTCCCAGTCACCGCAGCCTCGACCTGCTGGGCTCCAGCGATCCTTCCGCCTCAGCCTTCCAAGTAGCTGGAACTACAGGCACGGGCTACCACGCCCGGCTAATTTTTTTTTCTTTTGATTTATTGTAGAGATGAGGTCTTGCCAAGTTGCCCAGGTGGGTCTCGAACCCGCAGGCTCAGGCAATCCACTCACCTCAGCCTCCCAAAGCTCGGGATTACAAGCTGAGCCACCGAGGCCGACTTCCTTTTCTTTTTTTAAAGCAGGATTTATTGAGAGCTCAGAAAAACTCCCACAGTGGGAGGGGACCCAAAGGGGCTTCCCGGATTTCTTAATCTTTGCTCTTTTCTGAGAGCACAGGGCTCAGGTAAAATTTAACATTGTCTATAGGAAAATTATAGAGGTAACTGGGCTGTTTATTTAAGATTAGATCATCCCAGAAAAAGCCAGTTTGAATATAATTTATTTTAGTGTTTGGACATGATATTGTGACTCTTAAATAACTGAACATTCCTTTTTTTTTTTTAAATAGAAATCTACAACATACAACCTTTCCAAGGTACATTAGAATACAACATTACTCTTCAGAACCCTCAATTTGAATATGTCATAGTGTAAAAAGTAATTGTCATGGTAAAGAAATTTCTCATTTGTGGCTAATTTGGTAAATATGTATTTAGATCCTACAGTATACATCCTGCTTATTACTTACATTTTTAAGAAGTCAAATTCCACCCTTCAATTCTCCAAACCCAACTTTTCAATTAAACAAGCAAACAAAAAAAAAAACCGGTTTAAAGAGCTAGTTCAAGTAATCCTACAATAAACTTATAACATGTATTTTAAAAGAATTTTGTCAAGAAAACTGTGCCTTTGTTCACTATATCTATATTGTCATCTAGGTTGGTTCTGTATGAATTGTACCAAAAGATATTTCATAGCTGCTGGAAAAAAAATTTTCAGATATCTTCAGGAAATTCCTGTTATAGAATACTACAGGAAAAGGGGCATAGGGAACAATATAAGAAATTAAAGTGATAAAAAATTAATTATAACTTAATCCCTAAAATACTTTACAACCTATACACACAATGTACTGAGCCAACATAATAAGCAGTATACGTTTAGATAATCCATTTTTAAATATTACTTCTAAACGATAATCTCCCTCAATTATGGAACAAGAATAAAGCATCATTTAGCATGTAACAATGGAGGAGTGAACAGGCTGGGTTATGTGTTAAGAAAGCAAGTCCCCCAAGTAAATGCTTTGGAGGGGCCCTCCTGCCTCTCCACCTACACCCTAATTATGTTTCTCTCTCTGCTTTCTCCACCCACCACCCAGAATTCTTTGAAAGTAACTAAAGCTCTTATTTACTGAGTAGCCAGAGTGTTAATCATGTCTAATGGCTTTAACATAAAAGCAGCCAACCTTTAAATGTGTTACTTAAAGACTATTCATCTCCTGCTTCCTTTTATCCGCTTGGGTTTCTCCTCTTATTCCTAAATTCTGTCATGATTCCAGTAAACCTTCCTTCCTCTATTTAAATCAGCATTTCTTTTTTCAGTGAGTCTGTGTTGGGGGTGAAAGAAGCAATTAGGAAAGAAACAACAACATTACAGAGACTGTCAGCTTCAGAAGGATAGCTTATTCATCTGTACATCTCCTATAAAACTATCACCATCCATCACGGTACCTGACACATAGTAGGTACTCAGTTAATATTTATGAAAAAGGGAGGGAGGGATGTGGGGAGGGAGGGAAGGAAGGAAGGGAGGGAAAGAAGGGGGGAGGGAGGGGGGATGGAAGGAAGGAAGGAAGGAAGAAGGGAAGGGAGGGAGGGAAGAGGAAAAGGGGGGAGGAGGGAGAGTAAGGGGGGAGGAGAGGAGAAGGAGAG
>CAUYQG010216667.1:0-18192 GCA_963574415.1 Tarsius wallacei | reverse complement strand
GCCAGCTCACTAAAATCATGGCAAATGGGATATAGGTTAAAAGAAAAATCAAGCAGGGCTCGGTGGCTCAGCCTGTAATCCCGCGCCTTGGGAGGCTGAGGTGAGTGGATTGCCTGAGCCCGCGGGTTCGAGACCCGCCTGGGCAACTTAGTGAGACCTCATCTCTACAATAAATCAAAAAATTAGCCAGGCGTGGTAGCGCACACCTGTAGTTCCAGCTGCTTGGAAGGCTGAGGCGGAAGGATCGCCGGAGCCCAGCAGGTCGAGGCTGCGGTGGCTGGGAGCGGCCACCGCACTCCAGTCTGGGCGACGGAGGGAGACTCCAACTCAAAAAAAAAAAAGAAAGAAAACCCAGCAAGTTCAGGTTCTAGGCAGTATCCTTTAAGTAAAGAGAGACCCTTCTCTCCTTCATCCCTTTCATCTTCCTACTGGCTGGAATTCCAACATTGACTGGAGTGCCAGCAGCCATCTTGAAACATGAGGTGATCTTAGGAATGAATGCCTTGCACAGAAGAAGACTGCTTCTGGAGCTTTCTTTCCCCCTGCCCCCCCCCCCCCCCACCAAAAGGCAAGGTTTTGAGAAAGAGGGTATTGATGAGAACATCAGGTTTCTTGGCTATGAGACATCACTTAGGGGAACAACTTAGGGCAGGGCAGTGCTGTGCAAGGAACAGAGTCAAATTAAGAATTGAACTACTGAAGTTTCTGGCTCCTCGAGTCTCTGGTCTGAAGCTAGGGCAAACAAAACAAATAGCTCAGGTCAAAGGTATATCCAGCTCTACACTGATACCTCCCATGTCATAAAAAGTCAGTGTTTCTCCAAAATCACCATGGGCCCTTCAACCTTCCATCAGAACATAGTCTACTTATCTTACTCCTTGGCCATTAACACCCAACCTCATGCCCCTGAACAAGCATGCACGTCTGTCTTGGTCTGTGTCAGGCATTTGAACAACCAGCTCTTACGAACCCTATTTGTTCCACTATCTCCTGGGAAAAGGGGTCAACATGAACCCCAAGTAACAAAGGCAGAAACAGTTAACACAGCTTAGGGGACACACACTAAGTCTGGCTCATGTCCCGAATGTGCATTTTTATTTTAATCTTTGCAACACTTATCTTACAAGAGACAAGTTTAAAGCAGTCAAGTGATACCCTGTTCAAGGTCACATATGATTCAAACCCAGGCTACAATTGTGCTCCTTTAGGTAGACTGCCTCCATAAGAGGAACCAACACTAAGAGGGCAGCGGCAAGGCTTTGGCATCCTTGGTCCTGAAACTAAGGTAGTGCTAGACTGGGGGATGGGGCTGAACGCAGCCACCGGAAGAAGTCCCGGCTCCCACAGTTCTTGCCCTCTTGCCCGGGTGCCTACTTATATTAGTTTCCAACAGACCTCCAGGGGAAATTACAAGCAAGTGTTCAATTTCTCCTTCCGCAGCTTGGGGCTGGGAAATTGTTTCTCCCCTGTAGTCTTTCTGCACCCACAGCTGTGACTCTCCGCACTGTCAGTGCCTTGCCAACAGGTTGCAAATGAATGTGTTCCCTGTGGACAGCTGTCAGGGAGGACACATGTGTGTGCTGGCCTCCGTGGGCTCTGGCACCAGATTCTTTCACGGGTGCTGGCAAGCCTGGGAGGACACAGTCCCAGGGCTGATGCACGAGGTGTTGTCTGCCATCTGCTCATCTAGGGTTTCTGAGGAAGTGGGGAGGGATGCGAGATGGAAGGGGAGTCTGATTGACCTCTGCTGAGCCCCCTCATAAGCCATGGCAGGAAATGCTGGGATCCTGCATGACTGCATCGGGGGAGGGAAGATGGGACCACCTGACTTGGGGCTATCCTTTTGCCCCAAGGGTGTGCAGAGAGCTGGGATAATGGCACACCTCTCAGCTGTGACTCCCTATGCCTGCCCGAGTTTGCTTCTGTTTGCTTGACTATTCCTTGTATTCCTGTGTGGGTCAAGTATGGCAGGGAGACAGTTCATCCCGAAGTCTACTTTTCTATCCAATCTATTTTTTTTCCACTTTGCCAGGAAACAGCATTTATTTTTGCCGGCACCAGCTCAGCAGATTTGCATCCACAGCCTGAGCTATCCAATCTACTTCTAAAGGTTGAAGCAGCAACAATGGAAGTCATTTGGAGCAAAGTTAATGAGCTTCCAGTGGGTTCAGACAGACGGTATGTCCCTCCTCTCAAACACGACATTTCCCTCCCCAGGTCCAAATCCTTCCCTTTGCAAGTCTTGCTTAGACACTTACTCCAGAAATCTTCGGCTACCACCTCATCATCAAGTTTCAGGGACCAGGAAGCTCTTCCCCGAGCTCCCACAATTCTCTTGTCTTGACAACCCCCAAGGCATTTGTCAGGCTACGATACATTGATCTGTCTCCTCAGTAGACTAAACTTTGCAGGTGCAAGAACATAATGATGCTTAGTCAATTTCTTACGTGAGTCCTGGTACACCAGGAACAATCTTACCCTCATAGTTTTGAGAGGTGGGGTTATTATTCCTGTTTTCCAGATGAAGTGGGCTCAGAAGCCAAGAACACACCCAAAGCATATAAATGCATATAAGAGGCAGGATGGAACGAGGTATGGTCCTAGATCAAAAGACGATCATAAGATTCATACATCAGCGTTTGTTTACAGGAGGCTAGCTCCATGGGAAGTCATGCAGCTGCAAAGCTTCTAACACCTGGAAGGCTGTCCCAAGGCAACTTCCCTCAATGTCTGGAATGATGTGAGTTTTTCTTAAAGAGAGCTAACTCCAAGACTTACTGCCATCTATAATGGTAGCCTTTGAAGTGAAAGTTGCCATCTCTAAGACCCAAAATCATTCTGGAAAGATATTTCAAGAATGCATTGACAAGACTTACAAAAATACAGTCTAGATTCAGTTTTTAGGGTCACATGTAGGTAGAAATTAAATCCCATTCATGCATCCACTTTAGTAGCTTCATCCACCCACCTGTCCAGTCGAGAGTTGTGTTAGATGCTCTACCTGAGGTCCCAGTTCCCACGGGGCAGCTCTCGTCCTATAGTTACAGTTTTCGCTGCAGTCAGCACCTAGGGATAGTAGCTGCTCCCTCACTTGCTAAGCTGGGAGTGCTTTCCCTCTCCTAGTTAGCTTCCTTAACTCTGCTCACATAGCCCTATGTAGTCGTCCATTATCTTCAATTAAACCCTTCAAAGGTGCCAGTTGTTCCTCACCTGGGCCCTGGCTGATACATCCATTCAGAACCAGCTGGATCACTAACAGGGCCTGGTGCAAAATGAGAACACGGTCCCCTTGTCTAGAAATTAAGACTTAAGACTTGTCTAGAAATTAAGACTTAAGACTGCAGTATTAAGACATTAGAACAAGCACCAGGCCCTTCTAAGCCTAAGGCCTGTGAAGCTGGCCCCGCATCCACTTAAACATGAGAGGTTTTTTCCCCCTGCCAGGTCGAGGCCAATCACATAGGACTACAATTGAGGGGAGGTTAAGGGCTCTACTACCCTGGCTTTTTGGCAAGATTTTTTACTAGACACATGCTTGGGATTCCCTAAGAGGTGACAGCCAGAGGTTTCCACTAGTCCAGGTACAAGAACAAGTGCAGAAGAGACTAGCGTGTTCACCCTGGTCAAGAAAGTTTGAAAATGGCAGTGGTGAAGTTGTGGGGGAGGGAGGGTCCAGCTATATGCTTCCATAGCAGGAAGATTTTTCAGGTTTGATGATGGTGAAGACATTAGTAGTAATAGCTTACAACAACTCAAGACAGAGCTTTCTCTATACTCTGCTGAGCATTTTACACGCATTCCAAATTCAGCTTACGTGGGCAGCCCCATTTTCCAGATGATAAAACTGAGGTATGAGAAGGGAAAAGATGTACAGTAAGTGCAATGTTACCTTCAGACAATCTCTCCCAAAGAAACTATTTGGCAACATTTATTTGCCAATCTGAGCTAAGCAGTATATACACTACTTATCAAACCCTCCCATCTCAGATTATTGGATTGTGGCAACCCTAAAATTGCACCCCAGGTCTGCTGAAAACATAACTGACTGATGGCCCCCAGCTGCTGAGGTCCAAAGGTCATCTTTTGCCAGCTCCAAAGCCATTCTTTCTGTGAACAGCTTCCAGTCAATGACTTTCCCACGGCCTTGCCAAACTTTCTTAGACTCTCCAGCAGTTGAGTACACTTCCACTCAGTATTTCTTTCCGCTCAGTGTCAAATTTTCATCAAATTCTGAAGCTCTCCCTGCCATCCCGCAGTTATCTTCTCACAGGTCTCTTGCATGTCTAATCTTGCCTTAGCATCTACTCAGAGGGCCTAGATCAATGCAAAACTCTAATATTTCTGGAGGAGAAAGAGCTTAGAGAGGTTAAGCATTTGCCCAAGGTCACACAGCAATAGTTGAACCCAGGTTTTCAAAATCTAGAGTGTGGGATTTGAATTGCTCTTCTGAAAGCAATTCTGATTTGTCTTCAAACTCTGGTGTCTAGGCAAAAATTCTTTGCTGTACCTGACAAGATTGCTCAGTCTTCTAGGCATCAAGTAGCTAGAGAGTCAGCTTCTTTGCAGAGTAATAACCTGGAGGAATCTCCTACAGAGGTCACACCTCTTCTGGGTTCTCAAGTGTATTGATATATACGTCTGCTAGATGAAGCATATGCTTCAGAGTACGTTTGTTGGACTGCATCAGCATATGACCACCCTCAATCTTAGGAGTTTATGAGATCAGCACATAAAGAAAACAATGCCTACCCCAGCCTTCCACCGAGAAAAGTCTTCATGGTCATAAATGCAACGGTGGATTTGTTTTAACCAGTTTGTGACTTTGAAACTGGAACTCTCCATATCAAGTCTTTCTGGTTCAAACCTTCAAAGTCTTGCTTCTACCAGTGTTTCAGAAAGAATAGGATATGTAAAGAATGCTCTATTAAGAAAGCACAACTGGGATGATCACCCTTTACCTAGCCGCCTATGAGGGAAAGTCTGAACAAGACTCTGCTTGGAAGAAAGCAAGGTCATGTACATGCATCAATGTGGAATGATTGTCAAGGAATACCTTAGTGGATAAATTGAGGTACAGCAGGAATTTGTAGCTTGCCCTTATGTATAGAGATGTATCTCTCAGGTGAGAATTTCAGGATATTTCTATCTAAATCCAGGCTAAGAGGAAAACTCTTGTATAACATGATGCCTTTGGAGTTTTACCATTTGTATATATTACTGTCATGGCAGCTTAAGGAATTTTACTTTTCCCGTAGATACTAGGAAATGTTCAGAAATTGAACTGCTTAAATTTCTCCTATTACGTAATTGCTGAGCATCTAATACTGACCAGAGTCTACCAAAAACTATCAACCAGTTGTCCTCCTGACCCCCAGGAGAGTCCTTTATTCCCATGCTTCTTGTAAACACATGTTCATCTAATGGCAGTTTCCAATTGGCCATCAGCTCCGTACTGGCTTTGAACATCCTGTGTTCGCTTGCCATTTCACAGTTGCAGACATTTCCAAGGGATTAGAATACTCACCTTTGGACCTGCTCACACCCTGCTAGGTGTGTTCTAATCACTGCAGCAGGCCCCAGCTGTCATGCCTCATTACTTAAATATATTATCTTGACCTGGCCTCAGCCAGTATGGTAGGATTAAAGCAATAAAACTATATGGACAAGTGGCCAGTGTTAGGATTGTTCTTACCCAGAACTACTGTGGGCAAAGGTACACAGCTGCAAGCACCCCATCCCCCAACCCTGCTTCCTCTCCACACAAGCCCCACCCCAGTCTGGGCAGCTGTTTCTGCTCTCCATCAGCGAGGCAGCCTTAGATTGGTCCAGTTGAGAGCCCTCTGTCAACTAAGATCCTGAAGATGGAGACCTGTTGCCTAGCAACAAAGCATACTCTTCTCAAATTCCCAGAGGTCTTAGGGAGAGGCTTCATCTGCAATCGCTACTACTTGCTAGCAATGCTAGTATCTTTGCATTTGTACTTGATAATTCCTAACAGCTTTAGGAGGGGTATATTAGCCCTACTTTTTAAGGAGGGGGGCAGGGCAATGTTCAGGAAGAGACAACTCTGAGAATATAAAGCAAATGGTACAAAATGCAGATACTTGATGAATCAAGGTAAAGGCTATGTGAGAATTCTTTGTAGTATTCTTATAATATCCATAAGACTGAATGCATCAAGCTAAATAAGCTGTATACAAAGTATGTAAGAGAATCCCAGTTTTTTGTAAATGAATAGGTATACTGAGTAGAAAACCATTGTGCACTTTCAGATTTTAACAGTGGCTCCTTGAGAATGAAGATTCCCTAAGACTAACTTTCCACATTATAGATTTATGAACTGTGGGATTTATACAGATTATGTAAGTGGGAAAAGGGTTTTTTTGAAAGAGAAAGGACACACCTAGCCCTGCTCTTCAATGTACCAGTCACAAACTCATTGCTCAGACCTGGGATCGCAACCTCGGATCCTGCCTTGTTATCAAGAGCCTGTGCATGAGAAACTCTTCAGGGACAGCTTGAAGGATATGTTTTCATCCACTTTTCTAGGTGTTGGACTTTGCCAATTGCTCAGCCTAGATCTGTGGGATACATACTTGACTCGTTTAAGCTCTGGGAGGACAGTCTCTCCAGAAATTCTTGGTCTTGGCTTATGTTAAGTTTACTGTCACTTATAAGAAGTCAACTCATAACAGAAAGGCAACACTGAATAAGAGCCTGAGCTCAGACCCAGAACTGAGTGCTAATTCTGCCACTTCTTTGCTGTAAGCTCTCTGGAACATGAAAGCTTGAGCGTGTTTCCTCTACTGTAAAATGGAAGTATTAATACCTATCTAATGTCTTATGGATTAAATAAAATGCCAAGAAAATACTAGCTCACATTGACTGTCAGAGTCACAGTAGTTATTACCAGTATTGGCATATTATACCAATATTGCTTTCAGCTCTTGGCATTAATATAATCTTGCTGCTTCTGAGCAGATTTAAGCTTACAAAGAGTAAAAGTCACCATAGACTATGCTTTGCTTTAGGACAATGGGAAGCTTAGAGACAAGTTTGCAGTCCTTGCTGAAGGCCTCTATGGGTTCCTTTGCGTATGCTAAGCTTACTTTGGCTTTGTTTTACTCCTACTCCAAGCACTATTTTTTAATTCTTCCTTCCTCCTAAGCAGAATGGCAAGCACTTGCAACAAATCAATGCAAGAGTTTGTAGATGCCTGCCTATTTCCAAATTCCTGCAAGTAGGGCCAACAGTATCAGCCTAGTGTACATTCTTCCATAGTTTTCTCTAACATCATAAGGCATAAAAATGTCTAATAGACTGTATAAGGAAACATATTGTATATTAATGTTTGAAAACTCAATGCTCACAAAGTTTGCTAGAACAGTTGATGGTTATTAGAAGTATAATCTCATCCTGTACACAAAGCTGACACTTCCAAACTAGTTACGTTTAGAGTTGTGCACAGATGGAGAATCCAACTGATAATCTAGAGAGTTGAAATGCAATTCTGACATATATAACCCTGGATGAGTAGCTTAGCTTCTGAGCATGTTTCCCATCTGTAAGAACAACACACACCTCACCCCATCTTATCATGGGTCTTAAAAGAGATAAGAACATTTTAAAGGCCAGAACAGCCTATCCCAAGAGCTATACCAGCAGACCCCCGGGTGTGTCTCAGCAAGTCTCCAGCTGAGAGTAGCTACTGATTCTATTCAGAGTCAGTGATCTTGTCCCAGTTTTGAGGACAAACTAATGCAAACTTCTTTTATTGATAGAGACTCAACCCAAGCTCCTTTCTCTTTAGGGTGGTTTAATACCTTACACAAAACTCCATCCACCAAGGAGGGAGGTCTGAGATCCTGCAAATAGATGAACATCTGTGAAGGATGCTGTAAATCAAGAACTGAGAACAAGCCTGCTTTTAAGATTAGCATTTTGAAAGGAGGCAGAGCATCATTTAGGTGGAAGAGACAGATGGAGAGGGGTTGGGAAAAACTGGTCTATCCCACTGAACAGAGAGTTTTAGCACAAGAAAGCTTAAGCTGGGAAACATCTGACACGCGTGAGACTGAAGAAAGTTCTGTTAGGAGAGAAATAGAAATCATGCTGCCGGAATCATTTTTAAATGAGCAGCCCAGGGAACACTGGAGGTTTACACTGGACTCTGGGCCTAAATAACCCAGTCAGCTTCTCCAAATTCCTTTCTGCTACAAACCCACAGGGAGACTTAGATTTAAGTCGGGTTGTGTATTTGAAAGGTAAGGTTGCGTTAAGAGGCTTCCCCACCTGCCAGTGAGGTTCCCAACCATTTACTAGGGGACTGTATTCAAGCTGGTTCAAAGCTAGGGCAACCCTTGAGCCAGATTAAGTTAGATTATGGGGGGGTGGGGAGAGACAGAGTGGCCAGTGTCCTGGTCCCCATCCTAAAACCTGGACATCACTTGGAAAGTTTCCCTATTGGTAAGATTTTCCTATTCGAATGAGCTGTCAATTTCAGAGACCTACAGTGACCCCGAGTCAGTTCTTCTGCCTCACCCCATGGCCACCACAGTCATCTTTTTCTGGCTTTGGGATGCTGGACCTCCCACCCAGTTTCTCCACTTTGGCCACATGGGTGTCTCCCAAGTCCTGCTTACTTTGTCTAGAATACTTCCTCCCTCCTTTAGAAGAGTGGATAGGGTTCAATCAGCTATTTTCAGCTGAGTTTCCATCCCCAGAGTTCATCTCTGGATTCCCAGATGGGTCAGATCTCCTGTTCACCCATCAACCCCCCATTGCTACACAGTTATGGTTTGGGATCTGTCTGTGAGACATATGTGTTTCTCACTAGTACATTTATGCTGAGGCAACAGGGATCTATGACCCATGGGGCATAGCATATAGTGATGCTCAAGTTAATCAAACAAATGATTGTTGTGGAAGAGTCAAAAGTTCTAAAAGCCAACTCTGTCAATCACAAGTTTACTAGGAAAGTCCCTACAGGGTGATAGAGCTGAGATTCTATTTGCACAACTGGTTCCTGGTAGGTTGATATCTAGACCTCAGTTTCTACACTCTGAATCTAGGACAAGAAATCAGCTTGCAGTTATATGGTATTAGACCCAGGACTTTGGTGGAACCAAGTATTGTCACCTGCCTTGCCTTCTCCTCCCAGAAAGGCCCTAAGGAAGTTAGGTGCCATAAGGCAAAATATACCAAGTGGGCCATTAGTAAAGCTTCAACACACAAATTCAATAATATAAGCACTGACACATTTTTTTAAAAAGTTAGCTTTAGACCATGGCAGCTACTGGCTCTAGTTAGAGTCAGGGATCTTGCCTTGGTTTTGAAGACATGTAAGCTAATGTAAACTTCCTGCATGGGAAATATTGAACCCGAGATTCTCTTTAGGAAGGTTAAATACCCCAACAAAGCTCCATTCATCAGGGATGGAGGCCCAAGATCCTAGAAACAGATGAACATCTAAAAAGGACCCTACGAGCTGAGTAAGAACTGAAGATAAGTCTGATCTTTAAAAAAAAAATTATTTTGAAGATTTGGAGTAAAATTCAGGGTTAGGTATACAAATGTTCATTATGCAGGTACCCTTGTTGCTAAGGTGTGCCTCTGCCCCCAGGTAGTTTCTCACTACTGCCAATTCCACCCCTTCTTCCCCTGGCAGTTTCCAACTACTGCCAATTTCTTTCTTATAGTATTATCATAATTGTTCAAGGTCTGCTTATGAATGAGAACATGTGGTACTCAATTCTTTGTTTTTGTGATAGATCACTCAGTATTGTAGACTCTAAGTCCATCCAAGTTGCTGCAAAGTTCATAATTTTGTCCTTCGTTATGGCTGCATAATATTCCATCATGTATATTTACTACATTTTTTTATCTAGTCCTCTTTCGATGGGCAGCACAATTGGTTTCATGTTTTTGCTATTGTAAATAATGCTGCGGTAAACATGCATGTGCAGGTATCTTTTTTATGGAGTGATTTGAGTTCCTTTGGGTATATTCCCAGTAGAGGATTGCGGGGTCATATGGAAGGTTGATTTTTAGATCTTTTAGGAATTGCCAAACCGTTTTCCATAGAGGTTGTACTAGTTTACACTTCCACCAACAGTGTAGAAGTGTTCTCTTTTCCCCTAATCCTCTCCAGCATCTGTTGTCTTTTGAGTTATTGATGATGGCCACCCTGACTGGAATTAGGTGGTATCTCAGTGTGGGACCTCATCAAACTGACAAGCTTCTGCAAAGCCAAAGAAACCATCAAGAGAGCAGGGAGACAGCCCATAGACTGGGAAAAAAAATCTGCCAACTGTATATCTGACAAAGTCCTAACACTTAAGATCTACAAGGAACTCAAACGTGCCAAAAAGAAAAAAAGCAAACAGTCCCATTACAAAGTGGGCAAAAGATATGAACAGACACTTCTCAAAAGAAGACATAGGAGCAGCCAACAGACACATGACAAAAATGCTCAGCCTCACTAGTCATAAAAAAATGCAAATTAAAGTCTGATCTTAAGACTAGCATTTTTATATGGACTTTGTAGCAAATTGGATGGATTTGGAGTCGATCATACTCAGTGATTTATCACAGAAACAAAGGACTGAGTTCCATATGTTCTCACTCATAAGGTGAACTTGAACAATTATAATGCCATAAGAAAGCGATTGGCAGTAGTGGAAAACTGTCAGGGGAAGGGGGGGGTGGGACCGGCAGTTGAGGGAAACTGCTAGGGTTAGGGAGGGGCATACCTCATCAACAAGGGTACCTGCATGATCGATGTTTGTATACTTAACACTGAATTGTACCCCACATCTTTATAATTAAAAAAAAAAGACTAGCATTTTTAAAGAAGTGGAGCATCATTTATGTAGATGAGACTTAAAGCCTTTAACTTCAAGTTCAGAAGTCAATGCTATTTCCAGAGAAGCCAGTTCAAACTTGGGCTATCTTAACTTTACTGTAACTTTTAGAATAGCAATAGTGCTCACTTTCCTTGTTCTGACTATGATTGCCAGATTAAATGACATCCCATGCAATATTTGGGACAATTATGGTAGAAACATTTATCCAAAACTCAAGTTTAATGAAAAGTTATGTGTCTTTATTTGTAAGTCTAGCAACTCCAGTATCTTTGAGACCATATCTAAAGAGTGGATATTCAATTGCGGTGTTATCTTAAGGAAGACAATTAGTGGAATGAAAAAAGCAGCTTATGAAGTAAGAACTGTTAAACAGTAGCTTCTCTGGACTAGGAGGGAGGTGCAGTAGATATGAGGATGCTTGGAAGTGGTACAAGAGTCAGCTGCATACAGAACTCCTCCAGTGGTAAATGCTGGGCTTCAGAGTCCCTATTGGGCTGTCAGACTTTTTCCTGTCAGAAAAAGGAGGAAGCAGGATTACATGGGGGAGAATCATTGGACGATGATGCCTACTTAGCACAGGAATAACTCCCCAAGAAGACTTTTGCACTAATTCCATCTCAGCCTCCATATGCTTCCAGTGTTGGTTGAGTTTTTAGGAAACCATTTCAGAGGTCAAAACTAGGACTGCCCAATGGAAATCATAAGTGAACAAACACTGGTAGGTTAGCCAATTATCTGGAATGTTAGAAGTAGTAGTAGCTACACTAGCTAGAGACTCAAGTTATTGGGTCTTAAGCACCTATCTATATACTTAGATTCATTCATTGACATAGCATTTTGCCATAAGGGCTTAAACTCAGTGGTAAGAAACTTCTTTAAAGAAATGCATGTAAATACTGTATACACATGATAGTTTGTTAATAACTTATTCATTGAATTAGCAGTTGATACATCTTAATATACTAATATACTTAAATTTATCATTGTAATGTGTAATATGAAGACAAAAACCTCACTGCACACTTTAGATTCACTCTAAAGACGTAACACTTGCTCTGGACTAGGGGAATCAAACTGGTTTTCAAAAGATTATGTCACCAAGAATGCATTTGATATGGTTTATCCTCAACCTGAATGCCACAGTGAGGCATACAAAGATAAAAGCAGTTGTCCCTGGCTCATGAGCAAAGTTCTATTAGACGTAATTCTGAAGTTTCCTCTGTGACCATGCAGTCATTCCAAGAAGGTAGCTCTGCTGGCATTCCAGAGCCGTGGGATTTGTAGCAGTCCCTTATCAGAAAGTTTATTGTAGTGATAAAGTCAATTAAAATTGACATCTTGGTTCTGGGATTAAGACGGCCGATTAGAGGCAGCTAGAGTGTGCTTCTCCTATGGAGTAAACTGAGATAGAGTTTCCTCAGCACCTAGAGAGGAGTGGAACTGACAGTGCACCTCATGACTCAAAGTGATAATGGCTACATAGTGCAAAGAAGAGAAAAATCAGTCAACCTGGATTGGAACTGGCCAGACTCTTGACCTGGCAGACCATGGGCAGCCTCTGGATGCATTGGGGAAGATGAGTGAGGGAAATTCAGGAATCCTGTGCTCCTGTCATAGACTTGGAGGGCTCTGAGCCTTGCAGGACACTTTAGTCCCTCATGGGAAGCTGCCTTACCACAGCCATGCTCTGTCGAAATCCACATGGAGTGGTGCAGGAAAAAAAAAAAAAAAAAGTCCTGAGCAGCTCCAGCCACCATATTCCAGAAACTCCACCCTTGCTTGTAACTGCTTTCTATCTCTTTTTTTTTTTTAGGGTAGTAAAACATTTTTTTAAACATATTTTTTATTTTAAAATTGTGGGGTACAGTTAAGGGTTAAGTATACAAATATGCATTGTGCAGGTACCCTTATTGATGAAGTGTTCATCCCCCATCCCCAGACAGATATCACACCTCCTTTCCCCTCCCCATGGTTTCCCGTCACTGTCAATCCTTTTCTTATAGTATTACGATAGTTATTCAAGGTCCACTTATGAGTGAGAACATGTGATATTCAGATCTTTGTTTCTGTGAGAGATCACTCAGTATTATAAACTCCAATTCCATCCAGGTTGCTGTGAAATTCATGATTTTGTTCTTTTTTATGTCTGCGTAATATTCCATTGTGTATATGTACCACATTTTAAAAATCCAGTCCTCTTTAGATGGACAGCATGGTTGGTTGTTCACAACAGCAAGATCATGTAACTGCTTTCTAACTGACCATGGTGGCAGACAGTTTCTGACCAGGGCAGGCTGCTGTGAAAATACCTGAGGCCAGCTGCACTTCGACATCCCAAATGCAGATTGCCTGAGGCTGAGGTGAAGAAGCTGAGTATGACTCATTGCCTTAGCAACCTCTCACTCCCAAGGTAAACATTTTGTGCAGCCTCAGCACAATAGCATTACTCCAGTGGCCAGAACTCCTTCCCACCCCATCAGAGTAGCCAAGAGTGCACACAGGTGGAGAGCTTGAGCTCTTCTCCTCCCATCCCTCTCAAAGGCTCAAAACCACACCAAGGCTATATATAACCAAGGGAACCCTAAAGTGTCTGTCAGCCCCCTGCCAACCTCAAAGAAGAAGAAATAGTCTACCCAAATGAGAAGGAACCAGAAAAATAATTCTGATGATATGAAAAGGCAGAGTTCTTCAACACCCTCAAAAGATCACACTCTCTTTAGCAATGGACCATAACCAAAATGAAATCTTTGACATTCCAGAGAATTCAAAAGGTTTGTAAAACTGCTCAATAAGATTCAGGAGAAAGTTAAAAACCAACAAAAGAAATTTAAACTATTCAGGACATGAATGAAAAATTATCCAAAGAGATAGACACACAAAATAAAACCAAGCTGAAATTCTGGAAAGGAAAGAATCTTTAGGGAAGTACAAACTACAGCGGAAAGTTTTAACAGTAGACGAGAACAAGTAAGAGAAAGAATCTGAGCTTGAAGACAAGGCTTTTGAATTAACCCAATCATACAGTAAGGAAAAAAGAATCAAGAAAATGAATCAAAGTCTCCAAGAAATGTGGGATTACTAAGATGTCCAAACCTAAGAATCAGAGATGTTCCTGAGGAAGAAAACAGTAAGTTTGGAAACCTGAGGGAATTATGAAACTTCCCTGACCTTACCAGAGATCTAAACACCCAGATATAAGAAACCAAAAGAACTCCCAGAATATTAATTGCAAAAAAGGTCATCCCCAAGGCATATACTTATCAAGTTATGCACAGTTAGTGTGAAGAAAAAAAAATTAAGAGCAGTGAGACAAAAAAAAAGCACAAAAACAAGTACAAAGGTAAACCTATCAGATTCACAGCAGACTTCTCAGAAGAAACCCTACAAGCCAGAAGGGATTGGGGCCCCATCTTCAATCTCCTTAAACAGAACAGTCAACTAGGTATCTTGTACCCTGAAAAACTAAGTTTCATAAACAAAGGAGAAATGAAGTCTTTCTCAAGCAAGCAAATACTGAGGGAATGTGTCACCTCTAGAGAAATCCTCAAAAGAGTTCCAAATACTGAAGCAAAAGATTGAAATACACCAGTAGAGAAATACTGGAAGTCATAAAGCTCACAGGGCTTATAGAACACAATAAAGAAAATAATAAAGCAACCGGAAAACCAATATGATGAATGGAATAGTACCTTACATATCATGATTAACCCTGAACATACAAATGGTCTCAGTGCCCCACTAAAAAGATATAAACTGGAAGAATGGGTAAAATACATAATCCAAATATCTGGGCCTCTGAGAGACCCACTTAACACACAAAGACTCCTATGGGCTCAAGATAAAGGGGTGGGGGAAATATTCCACACAAATGGAAATGCAAAGCAAACAGGAGTAGCCATTTTCATATCAGATAAAACAAACTTTACTTTAAATTAACAGTACGAAGAGACAAAGATAGTTATATAATGATAAAGGGATCAATCCACCAAAATGACATAACAATTTAAAATATATATGGCACCTAACACTAGAGCCCCTAGCTTTATAAAACAAATTCTGCTAGACCTACAAAAGAGACAGCAATACAGTAACAGTGAGAGACTTAAACACTTCACTGACAGCAATAGACAGATCACTGGGGCAAAAAAATCAAGAAACACTGGATTTAAACTAGGCCCTAGAGCAAATGAAATCAACAGACATCTACAGAACATTCCACCTGACTACAGAGTATACATTTTTCTTGGCACATGGAACATTTTCCAAGAGAGATCATATGATAGGCCACAAATCAAGTCTCAAATTTAATAACATCGAAATCATATCAAGAAACTTCTAAGACAACAGTGGAATAAAACTAGAAATTAAATCCAAAGAGAACTCTTGAAACAAAGCAAAAACATGGCAATTAAACAATCTGCTTCTGAACGATCCTTAGGTCAACAATGAAATCAAGATGGAAATTTAAAAATTCCTTGAAATGAATGACAACAATGAAACAAGTTATTAAAACCTCTGGCACACAAAGACAAAAATATTATTTCAATAGACACAGAAAGAACATTTGATAAAAGTCAGCATTCTCAGAGGAAAATTTATAGCACTTAAGGTCTACATTAATAAGACTGAAAGATCACATATCAATAAACTAATGTCACACCTCAAGGAATTAGAAAAACATGATCCAAAAACAAAGCTGGCAGAAAGAAAAAAAAAATTCAGAGAACTAAATGAAATTGAAATTTTTAAAAAAAGGATCAATGAAACAAAAAGTTGGTTCTTTGAAAAGATAAAATTGATAGGTCACTAACTAGATTAAGAAAAGATCCAAATTAGCTTGATCAGAAGTGAAAATGGAGATATTACAATTAATATGACAAATACAAAAGATCATCTGAGATTATGAACACTTCTATGCAGACTTTTAAAGAACTGACACCAATTTTACTAAAGCTATTATATAAGATTAGAGAGGAGGGGATTCTCCCCAACTCATTCTATAAAACCAGTATCACTCTAATACAAAAGCCATAAAAAGACAACAACAAAAACTACAGACCAATCTTTGATGAACATAAACACAAAAATCCTCAACACCATATTAGCAAACGGAACTCAACAGCACATAAAGTGAGTTTTATCCCTGGGATGCAAGAATGGTTCAATACATACAAGTCAATAAACAATTAACAGAATTAAGAGCAAAAAAATAAATGATCATTTTAATAGATGCAGAAATTACATTTGATAAAATCCAGCATCCCTTCAGAATAAAAACCCTCAGCAAAATAAGTATAGAGGGAACATTCCTCAAAATAATAAAAGCCATATATGACAAGCATATAGCCAATGTCATCGCAAATGGAGAAAAGTTGAATGCATTTTCTCTTAGAACTGGAACAAGGCAAGGATGCTCACTTTCACCACATCTACTCAAGGTAGTACTGAGAGTAATAGAGTAATCAGGCAAGAGAGAGAAATAAAGGTATCCAAATTAGAAAAGACAACACCGAACTATCTCTGTATGCTGACAATATGATCTTATACCTAGAGAATCCTCTAAAAGACTCCTGGACTTGATAAATGAATTCAGTACAGTTTCAGGATACAAAGTCAACCCACACAAATCAGTGGCACTGCTATACACCAATAGCAGCCAAGTTGAGAATCAAACCAATAACTCAATTCCATTTATAATAGTAGCCAAAAAGTTTAAACACCTAGGAATATATTTAACCCAGGAGGTGAAAGAGCTCTACAAAGAGAACTACAAAACACTGATGAAAGAAACTGTAGAAGACACAAATGGAGAAACATCCCATGCTCACAGATGGGAAGAAGCATTGTTAAAGTGACCATGTTACCCAAAGTAATCTACAGATTCAAAGCAATCCTGACTTACGGCAAGATGGTGATGGGCAGTTTGGCCCGTGAGACCCTCCGTGAAAGAGAACACACAAAAGGACTTTTGCTCTCCCCCAGGGGCTGCAACACCCATTGTTGGCAACCCGCTCTTCACGTGCTGCTCAGCTGCTGCCCCAGCCACTGCTGCTACCACCGCCACTGTTGCCCTGCCCCTGCCTGAGGTGACCCATGACTCTGGGACCATGAAACCCCCCCAAGCATGCACTACTGAAACTACTGCCACCACTGCCACTGCCACGCTCCACCCCTCACCCAGAGCCAGGCTCGTGGAGCTCCTTCCACGCACCCACGAAGTGGCGGCTGCCACCGCTGTTACTGTTGCCTGCTCCCTCCCGCCCTGGGTGGTCTCTGACTTCTGCCCAGCCTGGCCTGCATTGCCTGGCAGTCTCCAGCTGCAGCAGAAAAAGAGATCAGCTGGATTGGTGAGACCAGCTCCACCTGCTCGACCCATCTCCCAGCTTGGGAGCCAAGTTAACATCATCAAAATGGGAAGAACAGAAGCTCCTCCCCCATGCTAAATAGACACAGGCCAGATCTGAGTGGCAGATTTGGCAGGCAGCCCAGATCTGAATCACCCTCCACAGCAGGCCAGGGGGAACTGACCATAACTGTGAACAAATCTACCAGCCTGCAAAGAGAGCTAGAAATCAGAGCTGAAAGGACACTGGCTTAAAGGAAGAGTCTCAGAGTGTGCTTGGTTCCTTTTTTTTTACTGTTTGCCTGTCTTACCCATCTTGTGTTCTCTCTCTTATTTTATCAATAACATTTTCATACTTGCTTTGGTTCTGTTAGTTTACTGACTTTATTCTATTCTTTTTTTCTTTTTAGACCCCATCTTTGTATAGGGAAATAGCACACCAATAAGAGGTTGGTTAGCTTGTATGATTCTATCTTTTAGTTTTTTCGTATGGTTGTTTATTTGTTTGTTGTTGTTGTTCTTTTTACTCGTATTGGTCTCTGTGTCTCTTTTCATTTGTTAGTTGGTACGTTTGTCTGTTTTCTCTCTTAGTCCTCTCTCTCTCCACCTCCCTCTTCCTCTCACTCCCTGCTCCATTCTTTTCCCTTTGTTTACCTCATTTTGCTTTTAGTGAGTAAACCTATAACCCCACTGTATGGACAGATTGCAAGGCAGTGGGAAGTGGGTTCCAGATTATCCATACACCTGTCAATGGATACTGGGATCTGCAGATAGATTTTGAATCACAGTTCCCCCCTCAATTAAATCTCAAAACTGCAAAAAGGATCACCCTCAAACTACAATCCAGCTCCAGAATTGTACAAAACCAGAGGACATACATAAGGAAGAATAGGAGGTTGAACAAACAGAAGTAAGAGGAACCCCTCCACCCTTGAACAACAGAATTAAAGAATATGGGGTGGGGAAGGAGGAAAAAGTGGGGAG
>CAUYQG010216666.1:0-93455 GCA_963574415.1 Tarsius wallacei | reverse complement strand
TGCTCATGTGACCAGTGATCAGGGCCCACTTATGAGTGAGAACATGCAGTATTCAGTTCTCTGTTTCTGTGGGAGTTCACTTAGAATGATGGTTTCCAGCTGCATCCATGTTGCTGTGAAGGCCATAATTTTGTTCTCTATGACTGCATAATATTCCATCGTGTATCTGTACACTTTCTTTAGCCAGCCCACTTTTGATGGGCATCTGGGTTGGTTCCATGTTTTTGTTATTGTGAATAACACTGCAATGTGCATATGTGTGCAGGTCTCTTTTTGAAGGCCATGATTTAAAAGCCACACCCAGGAAGTTCTCTCATAATCTGTAGGGTAAAGAAGAGAGAGGAGTGTTTCCCAAGGTACAGCACACCTCAGAGTACATTTAGATGATATTAGAGGGTATCCCCCCAAGTTTTAATTTTATTTTCATAGTTGAATATTTATTTTAATGTGCAAAAAATATGACTAGCACTTCAGACTTGTGATTTCACCAATATTATTGCTTGAGACAGCATTTCTCAACCTCAATGCTATTAGCATTTTGGACTGGATAATTCTTTCCTGTACGGTCTGGCCTCTGCATTGTAGAATATGTAACAGCATCCCAGGTCTTGACCCTCCCTGCCAAGCAGGTGAAACAATAATAAATGTCTTCAGATGTTGCCAAATATTTCCTGGAAGTCAAAGTCACCTCCTGGTTGAGAATTGTTGACGTAGGACAGACTACCTCTGAAGGTAAAGTGAGTTCAGGAAAAACGTATTTTTAGGTAACATAATAGGGCAGATGAAATTCACATAAGGCGACCATGGCCGTGGTGGTCTGTGAATGACAAGTACAGGCAAAATCAGACCAGAAGGTGGCCAAACAGGAGAGGATATTGGATCTTCTTGCTGTCAATGCCACACCCTCTGTTCTTTCCTGCCAGTCGTATTGTCTGGTCATCTCTGGAGCTGCTGTCACTACATGTGTGTGCTGGGAAAGGAGAGAATGATAAATCAAGGAAACCCTGAAGAGCTGCTTTCTCCACAACTTCTGATCAAGGAAGAAGCAGGGTGGCTTTGATCCTCTCCCTAATCCCCTCGGGAAGACCCAGGCAGAGATGCTGGGAAGAGAGCAGGGATCCAAGAGGTGAGAGAAAGGTGGATCAGGTGACCTTTGCCAATACACTTCAGGAGCCCCTGGAACTCAGCCTTGAAATGTTCAAGGCATTTAGCCTTGAAATTGTTCGATAGGTTTTACTGTCTGACACTTGAAAACTCTTCACTGTGGGGCCCTGAATGGGGCCCATCCTGTCTTTCTTCTCTCTTTACTGTCTGACCAACCCATAGAGCTAAGGAAATAATTCAAAGAAAATATCCTTAAATCCAGTAGAAAAGGTAAGAGTTTTATTGGCTTAAAAGGCTAACACTCACAAACACTTAGCATGTACCACTGACTTTATAGACATCATTTCCTATAATTCTCCACCACAACCCTGCAAGGTAAGAATTATCACTGTGAAGATATTCCAGATGGGAAGATGGTAGCTTACAGGTCACATGGCCTCAGCAATGTCACAGGGCTGGAAGAAGCAGAGTTAGAATTCCACCAGGCTTTGTTGGATTCTGAGGCCCATACTCACAGCTGCAGTGCTGTCCTATCTCCCAGGAAAGCAGGAAGTGAACAGTAAGGACCATGTCCTCCCTAAAAGAGGCTCACTGGTCATCCTCTGCCCAAGACAGAAACACCCTTGTGATTCAGATTCCTCAGAATGGCCTGACATACAAGCACAGAAAAACACAACTTCCTTCCATCTGCTGCCCTCATTGCCAAGTAGGAAAAGTCTTCCAAATCCAAAAATCTGGAGGAGCAGTGTCTCCTACTTCATGGCTCCCCTCTGTTTCTCTCTTTTCATGACAGCTGGACAGGAGTGAAGGACAGAGAAAAACAATAAATGGTTCTAGTGCTTGCCACAAGTAGGAGGTGCCGTCAGACACCTAGACACAAATGTGAGCACATGCACACTCACATCACTATACATACATATATATACACAATCCTCTAGTGTGTGTGCACACATGTATACACATACACACACACACACACAAACACACACACACACACCCAAATGGGACAGAAGGGCAGTTTTGTGTGTCTATCCAGCCTTGCTGAGTCTCAGGGCCAAGAGGATGCACAAATGTCCCCTCCAGAGTTGGTCCAGAAACATCAAGGCAGAGATAAGTGACAAAGACCATGAGAAGGTACTCACCTGGGTCTCCAGAGTGATGAGCGGACTCGGGTGTGGATCCTGCGGGAAGGAAGGAGAAAACACATGTGAGGAATGAAACGAAGTTAACCCCAGCATCGTTTTCAAACAAAGCTTGATGTCCTCCGTGCCCATGCTACCCCATGAGGAGGGCAGCTCCACTCTGTCTCCCTCATTCCACAGAGACATCAGGACAGCTTGGCGCAGTCTCTACCCCCCTCCAACACTTCCCCCCACACCCACGTGATGGACGAGGCTCAAGGTTTTTGTTCAGGGGACACCCGCATGGGGATCATGTAAAACAATCAAGTGTAAAGGAAAAAAGAAACAAAGCACCTTTGCCAAATATCTCCAAGTGTGCCCAAATCCTTTATATGAAGGAGATGTTGGTCCCTAAGAGGATTAGAAATAAACCTGAAAGAATATAAAGTCCTGATTAGGGGCATGACCATCAGTTTTGTGTCTGATCTTGGAAAGAATG
Source organism: Tarsius wallacei (assembly GCA_963574415.1). Classification (NCBI taxonomy): domain Eukaryota; kingdom Metazoa; phylum Chordata; class Mammalia; order Primates; family Tarsiidae; genus Tarsius; species Tarsius wallacei. Next base: position 90,731 of record CAUYQG010216666.1, on the reverse strand, counting down.
AGGGAAGGAATGAAAGAGAGAGAGGAGCTTAATTCCTGGTTTGAGTAGCACATTCCAATGGGCTGGGAGAGATCTTTTTCAGGATAGAGAAGGCCAGAGAAATGTCCTATTCATTCGCTCTCTACAAAAGCCAATTGACTGGGAATGCCGGGTGGTAATGTCTCGGGTCATTAAGCATGAACTCTTTGGGATGGAAGAGACAGGGTGGGTACAGGAGGAGGAGGAAGGGTCTGACAGGAGGAGGTAGTGGTGTTCAGAGAATGGTTTCCAAGGAAAACAGGAAACCCGGCACACGAAGCCTATTTTTGTCTATAGTGTGTCTGCTCTGCACATAACCATCTTGGACTCATGATTCTGGGAAAAACAACCTGAAGCTGAGTCTTACAGAGAATGGGCATGATTTTAGGGCTCTGGGGTACAACCCAGTTGCAGCTTTGCTTAATCTGAGCAGATTTTTCTGTCACAGGCTTCTAAGAAGTCACGCAAATTACCAACAGTCACTGACCCATTCCGTGAACAAGAAAGAAGGAAGTGTAGGGAAACTGGAACATCCTATGCCCCTCCTCTAGCTAGGTGAGCTGCCTGCCACCCACTTTCTTGATCACATTCTGTGAAGTTCTTTTTTTCAAACAAAGTTTATTCACAAGAAAAAGAAAAGAAGGAAGGTTCACGGCAGAAAGACCTGACATGGGCAAGTTTTTCAAAGAGGAAAAACTGCCTGTGATGTCTTTATAATGATGCTCCATTCAGAAGCTTGAACTCAAGAAAATGTGGCACTTGGGTCAGTTCTGTCCTTTCTTTCAAGGTCAGACATTCACTTCCCCCCAATGTCAGTTCTGAGTCCAATTCCCAGTTCTGAGTCCAAATCCCAGCACTTCTCCATCGGTGTAGTTCGAAGAAAACTGCCAAGAAAACATCTCACTCTAACTTTCACATTCCCCAGGCAATGAATATTCCTCATACCCCAGGAAATATGGAGGGGACATTTTCTCCCCTTCCCCTCCCACACTGCAGCCTTGGCCCATTAAGGTACTTGGAGAGGTCACAAAAGAAATATGAGGGGGCACTGCAAAAAGCTGGAATTTATTTATAAAAAATGGTGTATTTATTCTTACATGTGTAACCTCAGCCACCTTCAAAGCACTCTTTGTTTCATGTAATACACCTATTGAGACACTTTTTCCACCGCTCAAAACAGTTTTTGAACTTGTCTATTTTGATGCCTTTTAGTGCTTCTACCATTTTTTGTTTCACCTCTTTGAGGACTTTTTTCATCCGGGAAACAGAAAGAAAAAGGTGCCCCTGGGTGAGATCAGGTGAACTGGGTGGGGGGAGCACAGGGGTCATGCTATTTTGGGTCAAAAACTGCTGAACACTCAGCATGGTATGGGCAGGTGTGCTCCTAAATAACCCATCATGAAATGGGCAAGCGCTTTGAAAGAATCTAAAAAAAAAAAAAAAAAAAAATCTGAAGCCAAACACAGTCTCTCACAGCCAACACTAGCTGGTATACCAATGCCAGTAGGTTCCTAGAACACTTACCTAAGGGCAGAAGTCTGTACTACAAGGGGTCTGCCCGCTCCAAAAGATAATTCCAGTTTTGGGGGGTTCTCCCTCATATTTCAGGCCTCTCTCTTCAAACCCTTACTAGCTCCTTCCCAAAGATGAAGATGGGTCAGCTATGATCGGTGAGGAGCCAACATTCAGGGACCGCTTTTTTGAGCAAGCAGGTTCCCTATTTTATTACTGATATGCAGGAAGAGTTGAGCACGTACTTCCTGTTTCCCCATGTCAAGCAAGCACACTGGGCAGGGCCCATCTGGGTCTTTGGGAGGCAAGACCGTCCTCCTGGTCTGTGGCTGGCAGTGTGAGTCAGACCTTGCTACATAAAGAATGAGAGCATGCAACATCTGCTGCTCAGGCCAGAGCAGTCTGTATTTGTCTGTCTGTCTGTCTGTCTGTGCGTGTGTGTGTGTGTGTGTGTGTGTGTGTGTGTGTGTACGTTCAGATGCCACCATTTCGATTTTGATTAGAAGATAAGAAGCTGCATCTCAGCCTCCAAATTAGCTTCAATCTCCAAGCCAAGTCCTAACCAAGCGCTGCACTCGGGTGTTGGGTGCATGCCCAGATTAATTAAGCTGTACTTCACAGCCCATTTGGCTATCGTCTGGGACTTATGCTTCACTGCTCAGAATCTCGAGAGGGCAAAAAGGGGAGAATGCCATTCTGAATCACCTCCCCCACCAAAAAAACAACTTCACTGGAAAAGACCTTCCTTGGGAAACCACCAGAAATCTCCATCAACTGTTGACAAAATCAAGAGCCTGATCCCCCGACACAGTGAAACACCAATTCTTTATTTGGTGTTCCAAGATCAGAGACTCTATTAGCACATGGTCAGGAGTCCAAGTTTTTTTTTTTAAAAAGCTTCCGGAAAACAAAGGCACAAATGCTACCATTCTACCATCTTCATCAAAGAGCCAGAAGACGACAAAGTACTCAAAAGCGGCCACGTCCTTAACACTCAGGGTTCCCTTGCCAACATAATTTTGTTCCCTTCCCTCTGTACACAATGGAAATGGAAGACTCTCCCTACAGAGGTTCAGTCCTGAGGACTCAAGGTATGACGATATGTCTGTGAGGTCTCACTTTCAGCAAGCTCCTCCTTAATTGGAAAGGCTAACGAAGCAGAACCAGGTCAATGATGTTGTCTGCCTAATCCATCGTGTCTGTCTAAATGGGGAATCTTTGGTTTACAGTAGAGTAAATTCCTGTCCATCAGAGGAAAGGCTCTCAGAGACCAAAGGGGAATTTGCAACGTGCGCGCACGTTACAGTGAAGCGCCTGTGGAATCGTGATGCAGGTACCAGGAACCATGATACTGCTTGCAGCAAGGAAAGCCCTTTCATATCACCTGCGTCAATGACTAAGTTGGAGAAGTCAAATGAGGAACTGGGTAGACAGGAATTAGCAGCCCTCTTTCTTTAAAGCTCCCCAGAGCCACACCCTCAGGTCACGTGACCCTGTAGTTCTTTACCGGGTGTTCCTCCGTCCCTTAAACTTGATCAAATGAGAGGTCAGCAAATGTGACTTAAGCAAAAGCTTGAAATATGCTTGGGTGATGGATGACCTTTTATGTTTTTGTCATCACCACAAGAAGACTATTCCCCAGGCAGCCTGCTGGTCCACGGAGGAGGAGAGACAGGAGGACCAGACCTGGACCCAAGCTGCAGCCTAGAGGCAAGCCCAGCCTAGATAAGCCAACCTTCAGCACAGAGAAAATATATGCTTGTTGCTTCAGACTTTTGAGTTTGGGGGGTTATTCATTATGCAGCATTAACCGTGGCAATAACTAACTGATATACTTTCCAACACTGACCTTGATAGACCAGAAAGTATGGTCACACTTACAGCTTGAGAACCCAAACAATATACTCTCTCTTCCTCAAGTTTACAAATGTATCCCAAGAACCTCAAACAACAACAACCAATAGCTATCATTTACAGAGGGCTTATGAGGAGCCAGGCCCTGTGTGGTGTCTGCAGCCTTACATTAAGTGAAAGAATACTTGCCCATCAGGATTTTGCATACCTTTGAGTTAGCCTTCAGCCCTTTTTGCTAAATAGACCAGCCCTTCTGAATTTATTACTTAGATGCCATTACAACATCACTAAAGGAAATGATCACTCAGCGTCCTCTTGCCCTGAAATACAGACAGTTTTCACTTCTCTTTATTCTTATCTTCATCCTATAGGCACACTACTTGACCAAGGTTTAGAATAGTTGAATACTAGTAATAACTGGCATTTGTTAGATTCTTACTATGTCCCAGGTGCTGGACTTAATTTGTATGCTTATATCATTTTATTTACCCCTGTAATAACCCTAAGTGGTAGATACTAAAATTATTACCATTCTAGAGATGGAGAAACTGATGACCAGAGACACTGAGTGACTTGCCCAAGGTCACATAGATGGTGCTAAAAGCCTGAGTTCAATCCCAGCTCCCTACACTTGAGAAACTTACATTCTACTATTTTAAAGAGCGCTATTGGAGAATACAAAGTAATCCTGCAATTTGAAGAAGGCCTATCAAAGGGAAAGATACAGCAAGTAAACAGTATCCCCTTAACGATACTAGAATCCTGTCTTAGCATCCGTCATTTTAAAAAGGGTAGTGGACATGGTTGATAGGAATTAGCATACATGTCATGACGAAAAACAAAATGCAGTCTACTCTGCCACAGCAAGGAATCATGTAGAGTGAGCTAAATCAATCCACACATGTTTACCATGTTCCAACTCAATAGCTAGTGCCATGCCTGACGGGCACCATAAGGGAGACAGAAATGAGCTTAAAGTGACTCTGTGTACACTGTTATTCCCAAAGCTAACTGTTTGAATAAGAGGCAGGAGCCTGATTATGAGTCTTGGAAAAATGAAACTTGTCTATACCTCAAAAGTTTCGCTTGTAAGACCAGGAAGCCAGGCTCAAGGCCAAAGGCCTAATTTTAACAAGCAATTAAGTTTCAATAAAGAAAGTTGAGAGAGGAGGAGGAATTTGTTCATTGTCATTCCATGCGTGCATCCAACATATCTGGCTCTCCTAGTAGATTCTGAGACCTGAGCTGAGCCTCCACCATGGAAAGGAGCATTCTCTTCCTTTGCTTTGAGGATTTTTGTAAGAGAGTGACTACTCTTGGGTGTTGGGCAATGGCTTTGGTGTAGCGATAGTGATCCTGTGACTCAAGTCTTCACAGCCAGATTTCATGAGGCCCATCAAATAGATAGATAGATAGATAGATAGATAGATAGATAGATAGATAGATACTAGGCCCTTACAGGACACCCTCTGCCACGGATACTCTCAGGGAACAGTTCAGAAGGCTGGCTTGGCATTCTCTCCCCGAGAGTCCTCTGATTGGGGACAGAACCGGGAATCTTCTACCATCAAGAGACGGTGCCTCACTTAGTCATCATCAAATCACCAGGCACCTTGGGAATCATAATGATCTCTCTCCATAGGACCACAGACTGAAAAAAACCAAAAACTCACCAATAACTTAGCCTGCTGGAGTAATGGGCTTATGGACCATGGAGAGGAAGCTGAGTTTGAAAGCCAAGTCAGAGCCCTCGATGGACACTGCCACTTGTACCACAGGCCGGGCACAGGGCAAAGGAGGATCGTTCAGTGGGAAAAAGGTGCAAGTTTAGGAGTCAGTACCAAGCTTGAACCATGTACAACCACTGTATTAGTTTGCTGGGGTTACCATAACAATAGACAGCCTAAGTGGCTCACACAACTGAGATTCATTTTTTTCAGTTCTGAAGGTTAAAAGTCCAAGATCAAGGTGTTTGAGGGTGTCTGTAGGTCTAGTTTCTTCTGAGGCCTCTCTCCTTAGCTTGCAGAGAGGGCAGCCCTCTGGACATGCCCTCCCATGGCCCTTCTTCTGCACACGTGCATCCCTGGTGTGTCTCTGTGTGCCCCTATTTCCTCTTCATATGAGGACCCCAGTCAGATTGGATAAGAGCCCATCCTAACAGCCTTATTTTAACTTAATCACCCTGGGGCCTTTCAAGTGGTGATTAAGTTAAAAGGAGGCTGTTAGGATGGGGTGCTGAAAGTTAAGGCTTCAACAGAATGACAACCATTGAGAACCACCTGTGACCTCGGGCAAACTCCTTAGCTTCTGTGAGCTTTATTTTCCTCATTGACATGATGTAAATAGGTAGGACTGTATTCTCCAATAAAGCTACCTTAAGATAGTGAAGAGCAGAATTTGTTGTCTGGGACCTTTTTGTAAGTGACAAGGGGTACTAGTAACAATGACACCAGCTCAGCAGATGTAAACCCACACTGTCCCAGGTAAACCCTGATAGATCTCCTCTCTGTCTTGAAAGTCCGATACTACTGACCTGAGTTTTTGCAAACCTTGCATATAAATAGGTATTTCAAATATCTGGTACATGGTGACAAGTTCAAGAATCATCTTCCCTTTGTTTTCTATGTCCAGGCTTATAAAGGCTGAGATATAACCCTCCACCTCAACCCTATGAAACCGTGTTTCTTCTGAACTGCAAGTTACTGCAGACACTGGCTGAACCCATCTCATGTGACAGCAGTGAAATTATCAAATTTGGCTAATTTGTTTTGAATGCTTACTTTGTGCCAAGTGTATGAAATGCCTGCAACCCTGCCAAGGGAGGTATCATGCTCCCCATTTTATAGATCAGGTAACTGATAGTTATAGGGGATAATTTACTTAAAAAACACAGGGCTCCTAAGGGATCAAGCCAGGACCAGTGAGCAGGTTTGTAAGTTGCCAGAAACTAGTCCCTTAACCCAAATCCTGGTGTTTCCCAAAGTATAGACTTAGTGAATCAGGATCTCAGGGCAAGGAGCCAAAGAATCTGCATTTTCAAGAAACACCTTGGGGGATTCTTATGAACCTGAGAACATCTATACTATACCTACACTAGACCATGGGTCATGCAAGCTGAAAGTGTCTAAAGTGACAAAAAATAGGACTCCTACTTCTGATACCTGGCCAGCCACCAAGTGTCTGATGCATGCATGGAACTCTTGAGAGTTATTTTTCAAGAAATTCTCTGTGCCCCCAGGAAATGTCCATAATGGATACAAGGTGTTCCTTTCTCCCCACCTATATGGCATAGGTATCCGCACCTCAAGAAATGTCCAAGATGGGCGCTAGGTGTTCCTTTCTCCCCACTCACATGGTGCAAGTATCTACACCCCAATATATTTCCGTGCCAGGTGCCAGGTGTTCCTTTCTCCCCACTTATATGGCATAGGTATCTGCACCCCAATAAACTTCCATGATGGGCGCAAAGTGTTCCTTTCTCCATGCTTATATAGCATAGCTATCTACAACCCAATACATTTCTATGCGGCTGCAAGGTGTTCCTTTCTCCCCACTCATATGGAATAGGTATCTGCACCCCAATAAACTTCCATGACAGGTGCAGTATTCCTTTCTCCACACTTGTATAGCATAGCTATCTATACCCCAATAAATTTTCATGATGGGTGCAAGGTGTTCCTTTCTCCCCACTTATATGGCCTAGGTATTTGCACCCCAAGAAATGTCCATGATGGGCACCAGGTGTTCCTTTCTCCCCACTCACATAGTACAGGTATCTATACCCCAATATATTTCCATGATGGCTGCAAGGTGTTCCTTTCTCCCCACTCATATGGTATAGATATCTGTACCCCAATAAATTTCCATGATGGGTACAATGTTCCTTTCTCCACGCTTATAGATCATAGCTATCTACACCCCAATAAATTTTCATTATGGGTGCAAGGTGTTCCTTTCTCCCCACTTATATGGCGTAGGTGTCTGCACCCCAAGAAATGTCCATGATGGGCACCAGGTGTTCCTTTCTCCCCACTCACATGGTGCAGATATCTACACCCCAATACATTTCCATGATGGCTGCAAGGTGTTCCTTTCTCCCCACTTATATGGCATAGGTATTTCCACCCCAATAAATTTCCATGACAGGTGCCAAGTGTTTCTTTCTCCATGCTTATATAGTGTAGCTATCTATACCCCAATAAATTTCCATGATGGATGCAAGGTGTTCCTTTATCTCCACTTATATGGCATAGGTATCTGCACTCCAATAAATTTCCATGATGGGTGCCAAGTGTTCCTTTCTCCCCACTCACATGGTACAGGTATCTACACCCCAATAAGTTTCCATGACCAGTGCCAGGTGTTTCTTTCTCTCCATTTACATGGCGCAGGTTATCTGTCCTGCCGTAGAAACCTGGCTACCACCCTCCTCCCTGCAACATTTCCTCCCCAGGGACGTGGGTCTCCTTTTCAACTCCTTCCTGAGGTCTAGTTGCAGTAGTCAAGGGGTTGTACAATAGGGTTTTTTCTTTGGATGTCCTGTGGGATTGCACAGTGAGCTTCTCTCATGCGCCAAGGGCTCCCGGATGAAGCAGGACACGTGCATGGCAGGCGGCACTGGGCGATGAGGGAGGGATGCCAGTAGCACACAAGTCTCCTTGTTCTCTGAGAAAGGCTGCGTCTGGAATGTGAATACAGGCCAGGATCACACAGAACTTACCTTGTTGGAAAATGCAAACTCACCCTCAGAAAGGGCTCAGGGGAGAAAACAGAAACCCTGCAGAGAGGGTCTCAGTTCGTCTTATTTATTTTATTTTAGATCTGAGGTCTCATTATGTTGCCCAGGATGGTCTCGAACTCCTGGGCTCCAGCAATCCTCCCCCTCCGCCTCCCAAAGTGCTGGGATTACAGGTGTGAGCCACTGCACCTGGCCCCTATGTTTTAAAGTTTTAAAAGTGTATAGGTCTTTTTTATATCTTGCATTCATATATATATATATATATAGATATATATATATATATATATATATGTTTTTGTTTTTTTTTTAGCCCAGACCTCAGAAAGTTCGGGCCCTTGGAGTTGTGGTTCATCACCTATAGCCTTGGAAAACAGAGTAACCACAGACTCATGGGAACTTGGGGATTATTTTAATGCTCCTCCAGCTTGGTGTGTGTATCTCTGTGCACAAATGGTTATCACAAACCTAAACTGCGGTATCTAACATGTTGTTCTGTGTGCACTTCAAGAGGTTTTGTAATTCTTTAAAGAGAACACGGAATTACAATTGTTGGAATTACAAGGTTTTGAATAAGGAGGAGAAGCTTGAGCTATGAAGTGTTAAGGCAGGAATGGTAACTGGTGGCCTGTGGATGCGTCAAGCTGGGTTTTTGTTTTATGGCCTACAGCACTGATGACATATTTGAAGTCATTGCCAAGGTTTTAAAACCAGGATATGCCACATGCAAATCCAGAATTCTCATTTCTCCTATAAAGCATGGAGGAAGATTTAGCAACACTGGATGTGTATTCCTGTAAGAACACAAAGCTCTGGACCAAGACTGGCCACTGCAAGCAACAGAATTTGCCACTCCTCCATTCATGCAACTTACCTAAGTCACATAGCTGGCCAATAGTGACAACAATCAAAATCTAGCTAAAACTGTTCTCATACTGAATGTAAGGCACAACTATAAGTGGGTTGTAAATACTATCTAATTTAAACCTTATACCAACTCTAGGAGGTAGGCCCTAAAAGCCCCATTTTACAGATGGTGCAGCTGAGGCTCAGGGGAGAAGTAATTTGCTCAAAGTCACTCATGACTAGGTGGTGAAGTCAGGATTGGGTCTAAGCTGGTCCCGGTGGTATAAGCACACCTTGAATTGGAATCATTAAACCACAGTTCATGGTTTATGAGCAGCTGGCATTAAGCTACATGGGACAGGGAATTGGATCAGACGCTCCCAATACGAGATCTTCCCATTTCCTTGCTGTGAGTCTTCCAACTGACTACTTAACTTGTTACAGTCGTTCATGATAATAAAAAAATAATAATAGTAACCATCTCATACAATCATTATGAGGACTCACTGAGATGTTCTCCCAGAGCCTGCCTCAATCCCAGCAAAGATTGGGTGAGCCACAGATGTCCTCCCCTTTGAGGACAATTGCCATCACTTTACAATCTTCTGCTTTTTCCCAGCAGCACTTCAAGCCATAAACAAGACTTGCCACATAACAAGAAAGTCCTGAGCAACGCAGCCTCTTCCCAACACAGCCTAGATAAGAGGTGCTGGCTAGATCCTTCCAGGGTGCAAATCCCTCTGAAGGTGGCAAACCGAGCTTCGCTGGAACATACGTTTGCCTAGAGCTGTGAACACAAGCCACATCTCCAGCTCAGCCCAATAATTAGCTTTCCCCAGGCACAGGCTGCAGCACCTACCAATTTGGCACCCACTTGCTGTGGTCACTGAGATGGCAGGTGGCCCAACTGGGACCAATACTGCCAAGTGTCCTGCAGACACCGTTCAGAGTCCCAAAGACATGATGTGGTTTCTGGGACTGCTGGGTCTGTTCTCTGTTCCCCAGGGAAACAGTTCAGATCTGAGCTCCAGAATCCAAGATTCTGAATGCAAAAAAAGGAACTTAGAGATGTAAGCCAGGCATGCAGCTACTTCCTCACAAGGTGCCTGATATAGTTTGGATATTTGTCCCCTCCAATTCTCATGTTGAAATGTGATCCCCGATGTTGGAGGTGGGGCTGGTGGAAGGTGACTGGGCATGAGTAAGTTCTTGCTCTATTTGTTCCTGCAAGAGCTGTTGTGAAAAGAGCCTGGCACCTCCTTCTTCCTCCCTTGCTCCCTCTCTCGCCATGTGACATGCCAGCTCCCCTTGCCTTCCACCGAGTAAAAGCTGCCTGAGGCCTCACCCAAAGCTAAGCAAACACCTGCACCATGCACAACTGGGAGCCAAATAAACCTCCCTTCTAAAAAAAATTTAGTTCATTGATTTTTTATCATTTAAAAAAAAGTACATATAATACTCATTTTTTTTCCTTTTTGTATAGGTGTAGCTGTTTTCCAGCCATTGTGGCTGAAGCCTTCCCCTTTTTGTTATTTTTAAGTTTATAATATCATTTTAGTTTTGATTTTATTCTAAATCAAGTATTATTTAACACTTGGTCTAGACTCCAAGTGTCTTGATGCCAAGTCCCGAGTTCATCCCATTTTGCCAAAATAAATCTCTAAGTACATCATCCCTCCCCGCTTTTCTTCATTTCCTCCCCTGTAGCTTTTTCCCAAGAGCCTCTGACTGGGACATCATTTGTTCCAAAGACACTATATCCCAGCTCTGGGAAAACTGTGATTCAGCAGTGCTCTGTGTCTGGACTGCTTCCAAGAGGCCACACACAGAATGGCCGGCTCACACCGTGGGGGAAAAAGCCTATCCCGAGAGACTGGCGGAGGTGGAGGACTTCGCAGCTCTGGGCTGTGACTTGGGGCTGGAAGAGAGAGGCTGAGAGTACCTGGGTGGCGGGTGGGCCTGCAGGGGTCCGATGGGCTTCCTCTGTCTAGAATCAGGGTGAATGAATGAAAGTCAGGAGGTTTCAGCCGGGGAAAGACTGCCAGCAGTCTGCCTCCCCAGCCTCTTCCTGTATCTCAACGACAATGAGGGTGAAGATGGAGATGACATTGACAACAATGGCCATCATGGAGCTATCAGTGGTTAAGTCCTCATACCGCACCGTAATCAGCAATCTAAGGAGATTATTTCAGTAAGTCCTCACTCCATCCTCATGAAGTGGCTACTCCCGGATGGCCATGAACTCTGGAAATGTAGATGATTTTATGCTTTCACTTTTTGGGGGGGGGGGGGTAGAGATAGGGTCGCATTACAGTATCCAGGCCAGTCTTGCACTCCTGGCTTCAAGAGATCCTCCCACCTCGCCTCCCAAAGTATGGGATTACAGGCATGAGCCACCGTGCCTGGTCACATACTTTTTTTATACTGATGACATGTAGAAATTACATTTTAGATGTATTGGCATGAACAAGTGTGCCTGGCCTATACTTTTACTCTTGACGCTGTTAGGTATTTGCTTGCTCCTAGATGATGGATGCTCTGTAGCATTGCTCCCAGTATACTGAGGTTTGGAGAGTTACAAGACTTGCTCAAAAGCCACAGAGTTAGGCCTGTTTAACCTTAATTCATCTCAGAAGTAAACAAACAAAATAAGTAATCAAAATACTTGGATGTGGTATGGTTTGACCTACCTGATACATTTTTAAAGTCAGTTGCCAGCATTTCAAATTGGGAGTGAGTTCTCAATATCCTGACTTGTGGCTTTTCTTGACATGTCAGAAGATCTGACCCACTGGGCAGGCAGGCCAGCTTAAGGTGGTCACATCTCCCCAGTTTGCCACAGCCCTGCTCCGCCATGCACACCTGGGCTGGGCTCTGTAAGCATCTAAGTTTGTGATCCCCCATCTGTTAACCACCCCCCACAAAGGAAAGTACCATGTCACCCAACAATTAGTTTCTTCAACATGACCCCACCTTCACCCCCGGAAAAAAGATCAGGATCCTATGATTTGACAGAAGAAACAGAAAATCTCTAACAATTCACAAGTAAGTTGAACATCACACTTCATTCATTTATGAGCCTCTGGCTCCACAGTCATGACATTTCGGGGCCACTGTCCCAGGAGGCAGAACAGGAAGGGGTTCTTAGCGTCCACTGTTTTCTCGCTTCCTGCATGGCCGACTCATGCAGCTGCCTGTGAACCGCCTGGCTGTTTTTTTTCTGAACTCTCTCGGAAGGAAGCTGCTCTCATCACCCACGACAACAGAGTTGGCCCAAGGTACCTAAAACGTGCGCAGGGGCTCCATGCCCAGCCCTCCTCCTGTTCAGGGCAACCCCAGAGACAGGAAGATGGGAAGAAACCGCAGCAGGGGACAGAGCATCCCGCAAGCCATGACAAAGCCCCAGCTGGGGTGGGGGAAGGGAGCAGGAGGAGGCCAGAGGAAAGGGATCCCGGCACGCCGATTCTGTACAATGAGCTCCTTTCAGCCATGAATAGAGGACTCTCTTCAACTCCGTCTCAATGGCTTTGTTTCTGAAACAACCAATTCTACACCCAGAAAGCCAAATCTGCCAGACCTCGTGCCAAGGTCAGGCAAGGGCCTGAGATGGCCAAGCGAGTGGACCCGCAACACCCAGGAGACAACGCTGTGCTCAGTCCTGTCTGGCTGACCTGAAACTTACAAGGATCCTCTTTTATTTCTAAGCTTTCTGCACTGAGGCAGGGTGGGGGTTGGGGGGACCCTCACTCATATGCCAGCCAAACTCCGCATAACTGTGGGCTCTATGAACACACACCCAGGAATATTGGGTCAATTAGCATAACTGTGGGCTCTATTCAGGATAGCAAGTGTTCCTTTCCCGGGGAACTTCATTGAGACATCTATGGGGAGGGGCGGGCAGGATGAGAACAAACTGGAGAAACAGGATGCAAGGAAGAGTGGGCGGTCCCAAGCTGAACACATTCAGGATGCAGTGGGAATTATCCTTGACGACCCAGCAATGGCCTCTGTGTAACCAGCTCTTTGGGAACATGACCTTCGTGGGTTTACTACAAAGTGGCAAACAGAAACTGGGCCTGCAAGCAGCATTCAGCTCAGGCAGAGTTCGTTCAGTCTGCTCAATGTTTTAAAAAGAAAAAAGCCACATAGGATGCCAACACCGAACTTTCAGGAGGCTTCCCATAAAACTGCAAAGTTCTGGCATTTCTTGGAAAACACAAACCCTGGGTCCCCATAAGACACTGCCTCTCTGGAGCTGCGGAGCAGCTGTCCCTCTTAGCAGGGTCACTGGCTCTTCCGCCTGCCACAGTCTCTGCCTCAGACATGCTTCCTTCACTTAAGACTGCCCGTGTGGCTTCTGTGGGCATTGGAGTTTGTAATCTCTGGTTTAGTGGGTCCCAAGCTAAACCCAATGCTTTCAGCTAGAGGACCTGGGGTCAGAAAAAAGTATGGGATATGGACCATAGGCTGGTTGTAAAGCAAACTTGGCTACAAAGTCCAAGAAAGAGTTGACTCCAGAAGAGTATATGAACACACACCCAGGAATATTGGGTCAACAGTAGGATCTATCCCCACGGATAGGGGTGGGGGTCCCATCTTCTCAACATTCCCTGCTATTTACTGTTTTAACAACTTGTCCCATTTTTCCAAGACCAATACTCATCTTCTTTATTTTCATGCTTAATGAAGTCCTGGGACGGCCACGAAGAAAACATGTGGCAAATTCTTGTTTAACCCTAAGTCATATTAGGTTGGAATCCAAGAGATGCATGCTCAGAACTTGCCCAACTTGTACATTGCAGGATGTTCTCCTAACTGCAAGACAAGGCAAGTCCTCACCACAAAGAAGAGTCTTTGGGTAGAAATGACAGAGCAGAAGCAGATGAACTCAACCTACTGACTGGCTAGTGTCTGAGGTGAGGAAGCCGAAAGGTTAGTCTTTTTTTTTTTTTTTTTTTTTGAGTTGGAGTCTCACTCTGTCGCCCAGACTGGAGTGCAGTGGCCGCTCCTGGCCACCGCAGCCTCGACCTGCTGGGCGCCAGCGATCCTTCCGCCTCAGCCTTCCAAGCAGCTGGAACTACAGGCGCGCGCTACCATGCCCGGCTAATTTTTGATTTATTGTAGAGATGAGGTCTCGCCAAGTTGCCCAGGCGGGTCTCGAACCCGCGGGCTCAGGCAATCCACTCACCTCAGCCTCCCAAAGTGCGGGATTACAGGCTGAGCCACCGAGCCCGGCTAAGGGTAGTCTTTATATGACATGTAGAATATCTGATGAACTATGGTCTTTAGGAAGGCATTACATGCACTGACATCATAAAATCAAAGCATATGTTTATCGATATATTAAGCTGATGCAAATATATTTACCCCAATTTATCAAAGTATGCAAAAACTCAACAGAAGCAAGGTAGGAGGCCCCCAGAGTGCAGGCAGGTGTAGTTTATTTTATTCCATTATATCTAGGTCTAAGAAGGTGGATTGAGGCTTATTACATCTGATTCTGCTGTAGCCATGAGCAGTTTTGTTGTCTGTTTGTCACCTTTTTGTTGGGGTTTCACTTTGTCACCCAGGCTAGAATACAGTGGCACAATCATGACTCACCACAGCCTTGACCTCCTGGGCTCAAGCAATCCATCTGCCTCAGCCTCCCAAGTAGCTGGGATTACAGGGGTATACCACTATGTCCAGCTAATTTTGTTTTTACTTTAGTAGAAACAAGGTCTCTCTATATTGCCTAGGCTGGTCTTAAACTCCTAGCACAAGCAATCCTCCCACCTCAGTCTCTCAAAGTGTTGAGATTACAGGCATAAGCCAACACACCCAGCCAAAATTTTAAGGTGTGTGTGTGTGTGTGTGTGTGTGTGTGTGTGTGTGTGAATACAGGTATGCATGTGTAGTCTCTTCTATCCAAAGCCCTCTGAAAAAGCCACAGTGGGATCTGTAGATGTTGTATACCTAGCATCCCCAATTTTGGCATTCCCTCTGAATCATCCCACTCCTGGCACTAATTTCAAATGGCTGCTGGGGGAGGGAAGGCCAGCTTCAGGCAAGATGCCACTAAGCAGCCTTTTATTTCTGAGCTGAGACAGAAGCAGAAAAAAATAAAAGGGAAAGCATGCATCATTCCATTTCTGCACTTTGCATTTAGTTATAATTATTCATGCAGGAGCATCTTTAAGTACCAAACGAGGGAAATATTACAGTTGTTCTGATTTCACATGCTAACTGTGTTTACATGCTAACAGCATTTCTCAGGGACAATTATCTTATTACTAGTGCACTAATCTTTTCAATCTTTTCAGCACAGTTTACAGCTGCAGACTTCAAAAATTAAGGCTAATTAAGACCCTGCTTTCAGCAGGTATGGCAAACTACTCACACATTTTAACGAAGCAAAAAAAAAAATCAGTTTGGGGAGAGGGCACAAGGCAGGGGGACGCAGTGTCAAAGGCAGAGAGAAGAAATTATATAGCGTCCATCAGTGTGAGGGCTACAACTCTCCCAATGCTAGCAATACAGAATCCAGTAAACACGTTGCACACATGGAAAGGCTTGTAGAATTCAGGGCCAAGGACAGCTGGTCTAGTCCATTTGAAGAGAGAGTATTTTGCATTCAATTATCCACTTCCATTCAATACATTCTTCCATATGACTTCAACCTGGAATAGTGGTTGAGAACAGGAACTCTTATACCAGAGTACTTATGTTCAAATGCTGGCTCAGTTAATTACTTTCTGTTTGAACTTGAAGTTACTTGACATCTTGGTGCCTCAGTTTCCTCATATGTGAAAAAGGAATAATACTAATAACACCTACTTCCCAGACCTGTTATTAGGACTGATTGAATTAATATCTGTAAAGCACTTAGAATAATATCTGACTCATAATAGTCACCAAATAAGTATTTCTCTTAAAAAAGTGTGGTCTATAAGGCCCAGCATCAGGCCATGACATACCAACAACCACCTCCGTATTCTAACATTTTCTTGATCTCACATGCATTCCCTGCATTCCGAGCCATTTGAGAGCTCCTCATATATAATCAAGGCTACATTTACTGTGCCTGTTAGCAATATATTCCCCAATTACCCATCCTGCTGTCCCGTTAGCTGCCATATGAAACCAGCACCTTGGATCATCTATTCTTTTTTGTTTTGTTTTAAATCACAGAGAAACAGACTGCTCTCTGAAGGGCTGCAGTGGGAATCTGGATTTACAGGTCAGCTCCTTGGATCCCAAGCAAAGCTCTGGCATCCCAAGGTGTGGCATCTGAGAAACCACTGACCAGTCTCTATAAAGTTTGGGCCACTGAAGTTCATAAGGCATTTCACAGGCTGCAGTCCATCTTGCTGAGTGTTTACACCAACCCTATGGGGTAGATAGTGCTGACCCCATGTTATAGATGAGAAACTGAGGTCTTAAATCATTCTTCTATTATGACAAATCTTGTTAATGATACAAAGTTACAATGTAGCACAAGTCACTGACATTCTCTTCTGCAACATTTTCTTAGGCTAGCTGGCTATATCTCTCAAGATGATTACTACTACTAATGTAACCATTACTAGCAGTAGAGCTCATGGGAACAACCACAAACAGCACCAAGACACACTGTGTGCCAGGCACTATTCTAAGCCACTGACATGTATTGACTCACTTATTACTCACAACTATACTATAAGGGATGGATGATTATCAGTGTCTATTTTACAAATGAGGGACCTGGGTTCAGAGGGATTATACATCATACCCAAGGTCACACAGCTGCACAGTGTTGGCGCCAGAATTTGACAAAATCAGGAGATCTAGCTTGAGACTCCTGTTCTTAGAAGTCTATTCTCCAGTCTCTCATAATGCCTATAAAAGTCAACAACGGTTTCCTTTTCAATGGTCACATAAGGTATCATGAGATAGCCAGAAGAAGTGTTCACTCAATCATCCTATATTAAACAACAGATTGCAAAATGAGTGGTCTGGTTACATTTGTGATACATGCTGCCAAAGGATAGGGTATAGGGAGGACAGGAACATAGGGACTTTATCCAGGATAGACGATTAGGAAGATTCTTTCAGAAAGTGAGAATTGAATTGGGCTCCAATGAAAGAGGATAAGCGTTTTAGACAGAAGGAACAGGATTCATGAAGGCTTTTAGGTGGGAAGGCACACACATTTTTTAAAAAACGAAGAAAGGAAGTCTGAACCTAGAATGTTGAGAAGATGATGGTATAAGATGAGGTGGGAGCATCTGATATAGGGGCTGATCAGGGAGTCCCTTGGGGTCCTAGGAAGGAACGTGAATCTTATCTCAAGAGGGTTGATATGCCTCTTCATTGGAAGTCAGCTTTCAGTCTTACTACCTAGACTATAATATTTACTTGGCTTTTACATAATCAACCCAAAGGTACCTTTGAAAACCAACTCAGTAAATCAGCAGTCTGAAGATTTTAAAGATGAGTCTCAAACAATTCCCAGTCCCCATTTTTAGGGATCATCCTACATCACACATGGCCTAAGCTGTTAGGTTGCTGCTACCTACCAAGTTTTACAAATTATTTAATCCCTGTTATTGTCATAGACTGTGAGAAACCAAGGGGTGATATGTTGTAGCGTATTAAAGTTGGATAAAATATCTTGTTTCTGTTCAAAATAGAAAGTCAAAAAAAATCAATCTAGGTTAGACAAACGTCAATTTGCAACTCTGAGTTCCATGTCTTAGGAAAATGAAACAGACATTTGTAAGGCTGAAAAAATGAATAGCTAAAACATCCCCCCCCACCACCTCTGTACAGACAATTTCCTGCAAGCCCCAATTTACTGACACCTACTATGTGCTAGATGCTCTGGTTTATTTCAACCCCAGGACAAGTGTGATCAACCATCCTAGTTTGTCTTGGACTGAGGACATGGGGTGTTGAGTGCTAAAGTCAGGAATATCCCAGACCAACTAGGATACGTGGGTACCTCCACCTACTACAACCATGGGTATTAACATAAAGAAGACACAAGATCAGAGAGGTGGAGATACTTCTTAACATCACACAGCAGATAAGGAGTGAGGATCAAGGTTCAATGCCTAGTCTGTATGATTCTAAATCCTTCTATGACAATAGCTAACTTTTCTCGGGCACTTAACCATGTGCTAGGAATGGTTTTAAGCCTTTTATAAACATTAGCCCATTTAACCTTCACAACATCTCTGGAAGGTAGTATTACTCTGAGTCCTGTGTTATAGTTAGAAAATCCAAGGCTCAGATTAGCTAATAACTCGCACCCCTCCCCCACCCGGCCAGGAAGTGGGATCTGGTTCTAGTGCCCGTGCTGTTGACCTGACCTTACTTGCCAATCAGACCACTGGGCAGCAGCCCCTCTCTCTACTGCAATCTGAGACATTTTAAGATTTTTGTTGTTGTTTTCTTGTTCAAGGTAACTTTTCTTTTCTTTCTGCTTTTTGTTTTTGGGGGTTTTTTTGAGTTGCAGTTTTCCTCTGTCGCTCAGGCTAGAGTGCAGTGGCATGCTCACAGCCACCGCAGCCTCGACCTGCTGGGCTCAGGTGATGCTTCCACCTCAGCCTTCCAAAGTAACTTTTCATAGGTAGGAGAGATTATACTAGAGATTCAGAAGGACACATTTCTCCAAGTCTTACAGCCAACACAAAGCTGGATTTGTTAGCAGTTGCTGTTTTACAAGGCTCTCTGACCAATTACAAAACCAAAATACAGTAGCTCAGGATTTGAGGGCAGCCCATGCTGCAGAGAGGCTGGGCGCATGCTTGAGCCTCCTGCCCATCATATAAATCTCCACTGGCCCACTGGATGGGTCTGCTGTTGGCACCAAACTTCCACATTTCAGATAAAGAAGGTGCCACGAACCTCCTCTTCCAATGTCATGTGCTACAGTATCACATCTGGTGGCCCAGACTTGAACATCTAGGGCCACTGGTGTCCCTGCTACATGTGTGCACAGGAGGCGGCAACATTGAGGAGGGACAGTCATCACTGCACCACCACCATGACCATTATCCCTGATCGCTGAGTGTTTTCCTTGTGCCAGACACTGAGCTGGGCAACCGACCAGTTACAGAGGAGGAATGGGGGCCATGGCCCAAGTCAGTACTGCCTGGAACTTGCAGGGGCCTGTCCCCCTGTGCTTCCAAGACCTAGGACAGTGGTTCTCTACTGGGGTGATTTTGGCTCCCAGGGGATATTTGACAATGTCTAGAGAAACGTTCAGTTGTTGTAACTTGAGAGAAGGAGGATGCTACTGGCATCTAGTGGGTGGAGGCCAGGGATGCAGCTCGATATCCCACAATGCACAGGTAAGCCGCCCTAACAAAGATCCAGCCCTACACGTCAATAGTGTGGGGGTGAGAATCCCTGATCTAAGGAGACAGAGGCGGGGTAAAGAGCCCAACCTCAGCCAGCCTGGTCTGCAGCCTATCACCCTCCCAAACCCTGTTCCAAATCCCAGTCACTCAAACCAGAAGCCAGTGCTCAAGAGGACATCTCTCTTTTGCTCACAGTTGCTTCAGTGGGGCCTAAAACAGGAACTTGATGACTTTTCCTTTGAAGAACAGGGACCAAAGGATGAACAAGGTTGGCACCCAACCGAAGGCATGCATAAGCTAGCCAGGTGTCAGAGATGAAAATAATTACCACGTGAAAGTGTTTAATAGGGATTAGGGGCCTGGGGTTTTGGCAACTCCTAGCTGAGGGATCTCAGGCAATTTATCTAATCTCTGTAATTCAGTTTCCTCATTTACAAAATGGGGATAATAATACAATAATAGTATGTACATGATATAGTCGTTATGAAGAATTAGTGAGACAATGAGTGTCAAGTATGTGGTTGCTGCCAAATAAATCATGTCCTCTTCCTCCTCCCACCCTTCTCCTAATTGTTTTTATTTTAGCCATCTAAAATAATTGCTATGATGGAGAGGCCCAGAGGGTAAGTGCGAGATGACAGGTAAGACACTTTTTCTCTTCGGCCCCCCTGCAGGAGAATGAGGATGTTTAATTATACTTCACCCGAACCTGTCGGGGAGAAGGGGGTTCCTGGAGATCAGCAATGAGACCAGCCTGTCAGGACCACATGAGGCCTGCTGGCCAGCCCTGCCCTCGGCAGGACGTGGTAATGGTATTCCCATTGTCCAGATGGCAGACACATCCCAGCACAGCATCAGTGCAAGAAGTCCAGGTTTCTTGTCTGGCGGGAGAGCCAGCCTGCTCTATTCCAAGGAAGGGCTTTAAGAGCTGCTTGGCTGGCTGGCCTTCCCCTCTAAGACTCTTCACACCTCCCCACACCCCCCTAAACACACACACATTTCCATCAGGCAGGCTGGACGGTCCTGCCTTGCACACATAGAAGCTATGATCCCATGCGTTTGGTTCACCCTCGCATAAACTCCCTGATCCAAAGATAACCAGTACAGTCAGGGAGTCCCCAAAACCCAGACATGACTTATTTTCTATTTCTGACTTAACCATGGGTTGCCTGCAAGTTCCAAGCACTTGAGCAACCCAATTCATGCCACAGCCATCTCATCTAGCAGGGGGAGGGTGACCATGCAGTTCTGGATTCGCCTTCTGGGGTTCGGAACAAGGAAAAAGCATTTTTGAGCTCCTCTGAGTTCTAGCCAAGAGCTGCAAAGAACCCAGAGACCATCCCATTCAGCTGTGCTCATTGAATGGACAGAGAAGAACATAGGCTTGGGAGAACAAAGAAGACATTCAGACTACGCCCGTTTTTCTCTTTTGCTTCTTTCTCAATAGGTGAATTAGAATAGTTCAAATATGCACACAGTCCTCTAATATCAGGGTTCCCCCTCACTAGGCTTGGCATGGCACAGAGCTTACACTCAATAAACACTCAGCAAAGAACGAACGGCACACATCACTTGGTAGGCAACTTCGGAGAGGATTCCACCTCCTCTAAAATTAAACACAACGAATGGCATCAATGTGGAAGGGACAAGATGCGTGAGTGAGGGTGTATATGAGAGAGACAAGGAGAGAGACTGCAGTTCCCATACTAAATGGATGGTCATTTGTTCCCAAACACTCTTTTTAACACCCCAAAATATTTTACCATAGTCACCTTTTAAACAATATATACTGTAATCTTGATTATGTCTACTGGATTCACTCAAAGAGGCCAGACCCTTGCAGGGAAATGTGCTGGAAGTTTCCTTTTGCTGGGTCACCAGTAAGTGACTGTTCTCCAAAAGGTGAACATTTTAATAAATACCCACATAATTTAACCTAAAATCCTAGTTAGTATTCTAGCAAGATGTCTCTGTCTAATTGAGGTGATTTCTAGGAATATGTGGTTACACATTTCCTTTTCTTTAAATAAAGCAATAACAGCTGCCATTTATTAAGCATCTATTATGTGCCAGGCACTTTACTAGCCTTAACTCTTTTTTAATTATCAGTTTCACCATCATGACAACCCTGGAAAGCAAATATGCCCAGTTCACAGCTAAGAAAATTGAGGCTAAGAGACCCATAAAACCGAGGTCCAGTGTCACAGAACCAGTACGAGGCTGAGCTGGGATATGAACCTAGGACTGAGCCCAAGCTCTTGGCACAACGTCCTATTTAATCTCAAGATTAAAGCCCATTCCTACTCCCTACTCTCTAGTTAGTATTTTTTTAATGCACGGAATACTTCAAGGAACTTAGTTTTGACCAGGTTTATGAAACAGGGAATTGGAAAACCTCTCAACTATTGCAGCTTTATCACAACCCCTTTGCAAAGTTCCCAAGACTCAACTGCTTCATCTGCGAAATGAATACAACTCTCTCCCAACCACCTCATGGGACTGTTGCCAGAAACAAAGGAGAATGCAGCCAGAAGTGCATCTGCTCCCAGAACTGTCCGAGGCCAGCGGCTTGTCTTTCAAAGGCTCCCTGGACAAGCAGTCCAACCCGCCATACCCCGCTCGAAGGAGCCACCTCCTAAAATAGACCCTGCTAACTGCAGTTAGCTCACCATAAGGGCTAAATATAGAAAAAAAAAAACCACTCAGGATTCCCATTTGGCAGCAGTTTTCCCCAAATTCAACCCAAAGGGCTAATTTCTAACTGAATCAGCAACATCTGACAGGCAGCTATAACTCAGGGAGGTCAGCTGAGAGATGGAAAACCCTGTGGGCCAGTGAGGTAGGGAGAGCAGTGGTACCCAAGGGCACACCATGAGCACACAAAAAGGGGAACTTGCAGTGGGTGGGAGCAGAGCGAGCCCGGCCAAGCCACTGGGCGTGTCCTGGAGTAGCTTGGCGTAGAGGACAGTAATCTGTACACCAAGGGCTGCTGTGAATTCTGGACCGTGACGTCTCCAGAAGGTTGTCCTGGAAGGGGGCAAGAAGCCAGTGCAAACTCTCAGTTTCCCTATCTATGAAGTGAGAGTTATGACTCAGTCACACACACTCTCAAGGCACACTTGACAATGTTGGTATTTCCTCCCAGAAGGATATGCAAGAAATTGTTCACGAAGATTTATTTTAAGAGAGACTGGGGAGAGGGGAGAGAGAATTCTCCTTATTTTATATCATTCTCTCATGGGTGAATTTTCTTATCACGTGCTTATACTCCTTATATTTAAAAAGCAAATGTGTCCAGGCACAGTGGCTCACACTTGTAATGCCAGCACTTTGGGATGCCAAGGCAGGAGGACTGCTTGAGCCCAGGAGTTTGAGATCAGCCTGGGCAACATAGCAAAACCTCATCTCTACAAAAAATTAAGAAATCAGCTGGGTGGTGGTGCGCACCTGTAATCCCAGATACTCAGGAGGCAGAGGCAGAAAGATCGCCCGAGCACAGGAATTCGAGGCCGTAGTGAGCCATGATGGCACTACTCCACGCCAGCATGGGCAACAGAGTAAGACCCCAACTCAAAAAAAATAAAATAAAAATAAAAAGCAAATGCCACTTAAAAAGGGAAGGATAATAAGGCGGTTCCTCAAACATTTAAATATAGAACACCATATAACCCAGCAGTTTTCACTTCTTTCTTGAACAGATATGTGTGACCCATGCTGGTTAACAGCATTGCTCACAATAGCCAGAAGGTGGAAACAAGCCAAGTGTCCATCTAGGAAGATCTGGATGGATAAACAAAATGTGGACTGTCCACACAATGGGCTATTCAGCTTTACAAAGGAAGGAAATTCTGACATATGCTACAATAAGAACCAAACTGGAAGAGATTATGTTAAGTGAAACAAGCCTGACACAAAAGGACAAATACTGCCGGATTCCACATACCTAGGGCATTCAAATTCATAGAGAGAGAGAGAGTAGAATGGGAGTCATCGTGGCTGGGGTGGTAGCACTGGGAGTTACAGTTTAATGGGTACAAGATTTCAGTGTAAGAAGAGGTAAATATTCTGGAGATGGATGGTGGTGATCGCTGCACAACCATACGCACTTAAAACATGTTCAGAATGGTCAGTTTTATGTTACGGGCATTATACCACAGTAAAACAGAAAGACCAAAAAAATGGAAGAATAAAACAGAAGTCAATAAAAATGGGTACTTAGGGGTACAGAGAGGGAATAAGATTGAGGCGGCAGGAATGGAAATAAGCATTCTCCAACCTTCTCTTATCTTGTATATCCGACTTTGGAACCAGCAGAGGTTTTCCTTAACTGTGAAACTTATCTCTTAAAACAAAACATTAAGGATTATTGGGGCAGGAAATCATGGGAAGGTTTTGTTTACTTTCCCTATAGATACAGCCCAAATTTCCATACATGAAAGAATAAACCAATTGTGGCGCATCCATGTAATGGACTCTTACGTGGCAATAGAAAGGAATAAGCTATTGATCACTGGTATGGATCAATTTCAAAAGAAATGTGCTAAGTCAAATAAGCCAGACTGCTCCATAATTCCCTTTATGTGAAACTCTAGAAAATGTAAATTAATCTCTAATGACAGAAGGCTCATCAGTGATTGCCTGCGGGTGGAGTCTGGGGAGGGAGGAAGTGGGGATTACAAAAGGGTACAAAAAAATTTGGGGGGTGAAGACTATGTCCAATTATTTGGGGTGGTGATGTCACAGTTGGACACATGCATCAAAGCTCGTCTTTTGTCTTATGTTCACTACTAGGGCAAAAGAAGAAACCTCATGAAATTTTACACTTATTGCAAGTCAATGACACATTGATAAAGCCGGATTTTAAAAATTTCATTATTTAATTATATTTGTCTTTAAAAAGAAGTAATAAAAGGCAACATCTTAAAATAATAAAGTAAAACAAAGGGGTTGGATTAAAATTAAAATTTCTAACAGTCTAGCTCTGACAGTCTATGAAATTATGGTCCTGAATCCAGGCCAACACTACAGAAGGAGAACCTGAGTCTTCTAGGAATTAACTTATTTACTCAGCTGCCAATGACAATAGATACCATTTGCTGAGCCCTGACAACATGCCAGCCAGTGTGCTTGGTTCTCTATGAACTTTATCTCATTTTATTCTCACAATAAGCCTAGGAAGCAGTCATTGGAATTTTTCCCATTGAAGAGGTAAGAAAACTGAGGCACAGAGAAGCCATTGGTCCAGAATCTGAGCCAGAGGAGGATGCTTCCAGAGTCCACACTCTTACCCACTGTGTCATGCCCCCTCCCTCAATTGTTATTGACCACCAACTATGCATGGGCACTCTCTAGGCCTGATGTGTAGCAACGAAGCCACTGTGGGCCAAAGGCTGCAAGGGCAAGTGAAGAAACTTGTCTTTGAGTATTTCCATCTCTCTGGGATGGGCAGGCTGCATCAACCCCATCACCACAGGTACTCAGCTCCCCTAAGGGTCAGTTTCAGCAAGAGGCATTTCAAGGTCCCAGAGATCATCCCAGGCAGTGCCGCCCCCACAGAACTTTCTGTGATGATGGAAATGTGCTGTGTCTGCAATGTCCATTAGACCTACTGACCACCTGAAACGTGGTCAGTACAACAGAGGACCTGCATTTCTAACTCTATTTAATGGTAATGAATTTCGATGTAAACAGCCACACATAGAGTAGCTCTCACAGTCTTACTGCGTCAGCAGAGCCCAGCCCAGAGGCCAGAGCGCACCAGGAAGGCTGGCATCTCAGGACCTGGGGCAGGCTGGCTGAGTGTGTGACCAGCACAGCCCATGGGAGATGAACTTGGCAGTGTAGAGGAGCCAATCTGACTGCCTCTGAATGCCCCATCTACCCATGAGCCAACCAGGTTATGGAGGGCCGTGTGGACACCCATGCACATGGCTCAGATGGTAACAGCCTCCACACAGGCACTATCTCAGGGGTCTTGTGCAAGGGGCTTTAATGCATTACCTCTATGAGACCCCAAGAAGGAGTTTCGCTCATTCTCATTTCTCAAGTGAGGAAATGGAGGCCGAGAGAAATTACGCAACTTGTTCAGGGTCACAGTCACTGGCAAAGCCAGGATTTGGATCCAGAAGATTTGATTGCAGAGGACGAGTTCCAAACCACTATCCAGTCCTGTCTCCCAAGACAAAGCCATGCCCTGCCACCTGCCCTGAGACTCTGCTACCAACTTCCAGCCAGCTGCAGGCAGAAGCGTTCATTATGGTGGAAGGAGAAAAGCCAGGTTTCCCAAGAGTGTTGAGAAAGACACAGGCAGGATCCCAGGCACAGGGTCAGACATTCCGTCTACAACACAGTCACTAGGGACAGACACGGGAAATGCAGCCCAAGTCTTCCTCCTGGCTTTGTACGGCCAGAATCCCCTGTCCTCTTGCACTGGAGAATTCATACTTATCCTTCCCAATTCAACTCAAAACAATTTTCTTGGAAATGTAACCTCCCAAAGTAGACCACACCATCCTTAGCTAACTGGTTGCAGTCACCACCACCACCACCACCACCAACACCACCACCGTATACTATCATTACTCTTCTCCCTCACTCCACTGCTGGATTCAAGATTCCTGATGGCAGGGACTCGGTCCTACTTACCCCTGTCTTCCCAGAGACAAACAGGGTGCCTGACATATGGTCCTGACACAGCAAACGTTGCTTTCCAATGGCAATGATAAGATGAATGGTTTAAGCAAAAGGAATATTTACATTTTAAGAGCTGAATTAAGAACTGCCTTATGTCAAAGAGAGAGATGTCTCGGGCCTGGAACGGGGCCAGGGAGTGTCTTCCAACTCAGCTACTTTCTGGCTGTGTGAGCCTAGATGAGGGTTTTCACCTTTTGGGGTGCCCCGGCCCCTGTTTCCTTCCATCAGGTGGGGGTCACATCAGGCTCTTCCTCTGGAGGGTGCTGTCAGGGTCACCTGGGCTAACGATGTAGGTAAGGTCACTTGGCATGAAGCCTCTGCTTAGACAAAGCAGCTCCAGTTCTGGGCCCAGCAGATTAGAATGAAAGCAGTTGATGGGGGTGGGGGAGGTGGGGAGGCCCTTTATCTGGATAAATAGGTGATGTTGCCAATTTCTTCTCTTGACTGCCCACCAAGCTCTGAAAGACCCTGGGCCCATTCTATCTCTCAACTGGCCAGACTTGGTTTCTGGGGGCCCTCAGCAGGAGGTCACCACCTGGTCACCTACTAGCTTAAATCCTGCTCTCGAATATTTTTGTTTTGGCCTGAAAAGCGTTCTTTAAAATTTTCAATTAGTTGCCAATGTTTGAAACTCAGGGAGAATGTGTGTTCAAATTCTGACTTTCCTTGATGAATCAGATCTGGTTATGGTGGGTCTGTATGTTGTGGGGTTTTTTGAGCCAGGGTCTCATTCTGTTGCCCAGGCTACAGTGAAGTGCCACCATCATGGCTCACTGCAGCCTCGACCTCCTGGGCTCGGGCAATCCTTTCGCCTCAGGATCCTGAGCAGCTGGGACTTCAGGCGTGTGTCACCAGGCCTGGCTAGTTTTTTGATTTTTTGGTAGAGACTAAGTCTCACTATATCGCCCAAGCTGGTCTCAAACTCCTGAACTCAAGCAATCCTCCTGCCTCGGCCTCCCAAAGTGCTGGGATTACAAGTGCAAGCCACCAGAGCTCAGCCAGGGTCTATAGTGTGAACTGACCAGAGCTGAGAAGCAGTTGTCTACTTCAGATGGAGTGTGGGCGATCCCAGTCCCAAGGTGGCCAACACACACGCATTCTCACTACCTGCCCTGCCCAGAAGCCATCTGACCCTGCAACTCCTGCCTTATGGAAGGGATGTGACCCAAAATAGGCTGTTTTGTTTAGCAATGTGGTTAGCTAGATGCAGGGAGCAGCTCCAAGTGTGAGTAAAGTCCATACCCCAAACCCATCTCACTTCTCTTTGACATCACCGGTGTGTGGAGACATGGATGTAAATGGTTCTGTTTAATAATAAACTAACCATGTCATTGCTGACTCTCTTATGGAGAAAGCGAAAAATCAATCACTCACGGCAGAGCACATCCATCTGCACCTGATGGAGGGATGTCAAGTGGTGCTGTCCCCTTCCCTGCAACTGGCCTGGGAGGATTCCTGGCTTCAGGTGCCTGCAGAGTCCTTGAGGGATGTGGAGCATCCCGAAGCCTGGGCCTGAGGGTCTCTGTATTCACCCCCCCCACCCCTTGGAGATGACAGGTGGAGAGATGTGGACGATGAAGGGACAAACCTGCTCATGCCATTCACCTCTGTGTCTTAAGCGTCACCTCCTCATCGAGGTGACAGAGAGATTAACCTAGTAAACGAAGGCCCTCACTGCCAGCCCTGTCCCCGTGACACACACACACACACACACACACACACACACACACACACACACACTCGGAGTATCTCCCACAAGCTGCAATGATCTTACTATTTGTTCTCTTGAGCACTGCACCTCTTCAGCTAGATTGTAGGCTTCCCAAGAGAGAGGCCTTATGTGATCTGGGCTGTTTTTGGCAGCTCAGTTAGCACTCAGCACCAAGCAGGCCCTTACTGAAAACTCACAAGTGCTTCTTTGACACGAGACACGGTATTCTGTAATATTTCCAAGCGTCCAGTGTGCAGACACTAGTCCCATGATTTCTGCCTTGTATCTCTGTACTATATAGTAACTTACTACCTTCTTCAACAAACTCTCACTTCTTATTGAAATAAATGCATTTTAAACAAAAAAACGTTATGGCCATGGATTTAGGCAATAGAGAGAACCTGTCACGGATGGGCTTTGGAGCTGATTATGATGTATGAGCAGTGTGGCCTTGGACAGGTGAGTTAACCCTGTTATGCCTCAGTTTCCTCATCTGTAAAAGAAGATGAACAACAGCACCTACCGCATATGAAGACTGTTAACGGGTAAATGGGTTAAAACATGGGCGTTAATTCATGGCAAATTCTTCAAAAAGAACCTGGCACAGAGTAAGCTCAATAAGATTACTATTTGTATTAGTATTATTTATGGGTTTTATTCTTTTTTTTTCAGCCCCATATGATCTGCAGGATTTTTTTAAACATCCTTTTCTGTTCTTTCTTTTTTTCCTATTTTTTTCTCTTAGTATTATTTATGGAAAAAACCAGTGTCACTTGTCATATTAAAATACATATATATGACAATTTTTTAAATGTCACTTACATAACAGTTAAAAATACTTTTGGAGACACAGTTTTGCCACTCCCCAGACGTAAAAAGCCCTCCCCATCTCCCCGAAATCCTGTCTCCCATCTTTTAAATGAAGATGTTGTACCACTCTAAGATTCCATCCTTCCTCCAGTTCTGAATCTCTCACTCTCCATCCACAGATGAGGCTACCTTAAAAGAAATAAAACTGGAAAAACCTGCATTTTACACAATGGGAACAAAAGAGAGGAGCTGGGGTGGGGGGATTTATTCACATTCCCAAGGGATTTGCTTCTACAAAAGGATTAACAGCAGAGTTGCTTTAAATAGCAGCTTAAGCCTTGTTTATGGATTACTAAATACTTGATGGAGAAGTGGAGGGGCCCAAGAACTTGGAACAAAAGCATGATTAGGCCAGGGAGACATTAAAAAGTGTGTGTGTTTTCTTTAAACTCACAACACACGGCAACAGGAGAGACTATTCCATTTCAAGGAAGCTGACTACTGCTCAATACTTCGGTTGCAAGTCAATTCCATTTAAGAAGGTATGTCTGTATCCATGAACCAGTTTAGAGCAGTAACCCAGCATACATATTTGTAAGCCCCTATTATAAGAGCATTGATCACTTATCCAATGTAGCAAGCACTTGCAGTGTATTAATAACAGGCATTGTTTTGCACGTGACATGTATTACTTCACCTCATCTTCACAGGAACCCAAGGCGGCAGGTGTAATTGCTATCATCATGGGGCTGAGAGAGGGGAGACATCTCATTCATAGGGAGTGGATGGCAGGATTAATATCCAAGCCAAAGATCAGGAACTAGGCACGGAGGTCAGATTGTAAAAGGTCAGAAACTTGCCTCAAGGAGGACACCAAACAGCCAGGCAGGTCAACAGACACAGGGAAGAGTGATACATGCCCTGATACCTTTGAGAAAACGGAGAGAAGAGCTACCCAGGGTCTAGGGTACGCCAAAGCCAGAAGCGACCTCAACCATCACTCTCCCCCCACCCACCCATCCTTCATCAACACTGAGATTCCTCTCCACCATCCTTAATGCACAGGGCGCACTGTCATTAGAACCTCCCTGTTCTAATCTGTTCTGGGGGACTCTACTCCCAAAAGGCGAGCCCTGGAGATGGAAACAGAAAGAGGAACTCTAGCAGGTTCTTTCCCAGCACACACCTTGCCTTTCTAAACTACCCAAGAGTGTCCCGTTGCCTCATATTCCTCCCTTGAAAAATGGGGATATTAGCTGGGCTCGGTGGCTCAGCCTGTAATCCTGCGCCTTGGGAGGCTGAGGTGAGTGGATTGCCTGAGCCCGCGGGTTCGAGACCCGCCTGGGCAACTTGGCGAGACCTCATCTCTACAATAAAAAAAAATCAGCCGGGCATGGTAGCATGCGCCCGTAGTTCCAGCTACTCGGAAGGCTGAGGCGGAAGGATCGCCGGAGCCCAGCAGGTCGAGGTTGCGGTGGCCGGGAGCGGCCACTGCACTCCAGTCTGGGCGACAGAGTGAGACTCCAACTCAAAAAAAAAAAGAAAAATGGGGATATTAGCTATCCCCCAGCTCCCTCGGCAGGGAAGCACTAGTGATTAATTAGGTAAATGTGCGAAGCCCTCTCAGTTTTCTGGAGAAGGGCACCTTGGGAGAGGAGCTATAAAAACATGAGGCGCAAGCTATTATCAACCCAATCATCATCATTATTATTATCAACCCGATCATCATTATTATTATTATTATTATTTTTTTTTTTTTTTTTGAGCTGGAGTCTCACTCTGCCACCCAGGCTGGAGTGCAGTGGCACGCTCAGAGCCACACCAGCATCGACCTGCTGGGCTCCAGCGATCCTTCCACCTCAGCCCTCCAAGAAGCCAGAACTACAGGCACACGCTACCATGGTCAGCTAATTTTTGATTTAGTGTAGAGATGAGGTCTTGCCAAGTTGCCTGGGCTGGTCTCAAACCTGCAGGCTCAGGCAATCCACTCGCCTCAACCTCCCAAAGTGCTGGGATTACCAAGCTGAGCCACTGAGACCGGCCCACCTGATCATTATTATTACCACTGTCAGCATGACATCCTCCTGCCCAAAGACCCGCAGTGGCTCCCCACTTCCCAGAGAAGAAGGTGCTATTGGCAGCCGAGCGGGCAAGGTCACCGGGGCCACCATGGCCTTTTCCTCCAATGCCACCCCCGTCACCTCCACACATCCCTACTCAAAAATCTCTTATGGGAGAGTCCTGAAGCCTCCACGTGGAATTCACTTTCCAGAGAGCAGCTCCAGCCCTGCCCCATCCAAAAAACTTTTCGAACATCCAAGCAAGAAGCTCAACACTCATGCACCCGTTTTTGCTGCCGACTCCATTACGTTTCTTTTCGTGAGGGTTTTATTTATACAGGTACACAGGAGCATGCAAAAGCATGATCTTGCACAAGTTTCTCTTCCCAGAGCTTTAAAACGGCAATGCCACACAAACCATGACTCAGTATCTTATACAGATGCTTCTTGACTTATGGTGGGGTTATGTCCAACAGACCCGCTGTAAGCTGAAAATACTGTGAGTCAAAAATGCATTAGATACACCTGACATCACAGCTAGACTGCCTCAGTGTGCTCAGAACATTTACGTGCACCCAGAGTTGGCAAAAGCATCTAACACAAAGCCTATTTTATAATCAAGTGTTGGATACCCTACACAGATGGGCACTTTGTAGACACGAGGGGTGCAAAAACACAAGCACAATATCCAAACATATCACTAGCCTGGGAAAAGCTCAAAATTCAGAACTTGAAGTAGGGTTTCTGCCAAAGGTAGATCACTTTTGTACCTTTGTAAAGGTGATAAAGCATATCTTGAACCACCAGGAATGGGTGACTGTATTTCCAACTAGACGATAAGTGCAGTGAGGACCAGGTAGAGTTCAAATAAAGTCCAAAATTCACACACAGGCCTTGGGAACTCATTATCAGCAAAAGACCTTGGGTTCAGATAGCACAGAGCTTCCCATTCTGCCTCCAACCACTAACCCAAGACTCATTCTGTCCTCTGCAAAATGCAGACCACCATACTTCATAAGCACTGTTAAAGAATAAATGAATTTGAATTAAGTGAGGAGAGACTTCATTTGAAAGGATTATTGCAAAGGAAGTATGGCAGCACTAGGGAGAATGCTCTGACCACAAGGTCTCAAGGGGTCTGCAAGCATCTCGAAGGTCAGGCAGAGAATGGAGGGAAAAAAAGGCTGGAGAGACCAGGTATGGGGATGATATGATGGGAGAGAGTTTTACCTAGATGCCAGCACTGGTTCAGACTGAATGAGCCAAAGCACCATCTCATGCTGCTTGATCAGTGGGGACAAGCAGTCTAGTTAATCATTTATGAGGCAAAAAAAGGGGGGGAATGTGAGGGCCTTGTCCTAAGAAAATAAGAGGTATCCATGCGTCGTACCTAAGTCATATAGAGAAGGGTGTGGCTCTTGGCGGGAAGCGATTTTCCAGAACACAAAAGGGTGGGGCGGTTCTTTAAACCTTGCCCTTTTCCAGAAGCTCGGGGATCAGGTAAAGTTCAGCATCGTCGATATATACTCAAGAGGGTGGTGGTGCAGATTCAATGCAGTGACGTGCAGAAAGTGTTCACAGCTAACTCAATACACACTAGCTGCTTTCATTTTTGGTTAGTTATGGTTTACTTCCAGGATAATACAAGAGCATGATTATCAGAGCAGGTAGATGAAGATGGGGCAGAGACATTCTGGAGCTGTCTTGCAAATACATACAAGAGGGACCCCAAAACACCGGAATTATCTTTTGGAGGGCAGGCCCTTTATAGTACAGGCTTCCCCCACTAGGTAAGTGTTCTAGGAGCCCATTGGCATCAGTGTACCAGCTAGCGTTGTTGTGAGAGGCTACGTCAGGCTTCAGTGAATTTTTTTGGGGAGAGAGTCTTTCAACACATTTGCCCATTTCATGCTAAGTGATTTAGGAGTGCACCTGTTCACACCGCACTGAGTGTTCAGCAGTTTCTGATCCAAAACGGCATGACCCCTGTGACTCACCCCGCTATTCACCCAATTTTGCCCTGAGCAACATTTTTTGTTTTGTTCTCCTGGTTAAAAAAAAGTCCTCAAAAGGAAACATTTTGCCAATGACAAAAATGGCAGGGGCATCAAAATGGATAAATTCAAAAACTGTTTTGAGCAGGGGAAAAAAGTGTCTCAATAGGTGCATTGCATCAAATGGCAAGAACTTTGAAGGTGACTGAAGTTTAAACGGGTAAGAATAAATACACAATTTTTATAAATAAATTCTGCTTTTGGGGGGGTCCCCCCTCATATGTGCCTGGGTGTGGGATGTGTGTTTAGCCAGTGGGCACAGGATGCTACTGACTCTACTGACTCATGAGGAACTTGCTCTTTAATCAGTCCCAGGACACTTTCACATCATCTTCTCTTAAGCCTAAGATACATTCACTGTAGTCCCTGGCCATTGATAAATTAAAAGGAAAACAAAAGTGAAATGTACAACCCACGACCCCAATCTACCTCCGAATCAAAGGGGATGGGGCCCAAAACAGGATGGAGAACCAGGGGTTAAACCACATTCTCCACTAACTTTTCATCCTCTGCTACAATCGGGGCACACAAACCTGTTTTAAATGTGCCATCAGTTTAAGCTGCCACCCAGCTCTTGAGGTATTTTTAGTCAAGTAGAGATTCTTTTAGAGCCTTAAGTCAGGAAATGGTATTGTGTCAGGTGTAGCTCTTACAGGATTCTGGTCCTGCCCTCTGTCTGCCTTAGTCACCATTCTTCATTTGCACACAATTAAATAATCACTTCACCCCCCCCACCTCTTCAGCATCTTCCCACAGAGGGGAAAAAGTAAACGCTAGGGAAGTCAGCTCTAGGTTTAAGAGATCTGCTCTTAATCCGAACACCATTTCCTCAGTTGGAACAAACTCGGTGGGGGAAGGAGGCCACAGAGAAAACAGGACCCTGTACCAGCCCGAAAGAGAACAAATTCCTCTCTCTCCACTCAAAACAGACTGATCCAATAAAGCTGTGGCTGTGTCTACATGAATAAGCTGCCAGAAAGAATGAGGCAGACAAAGGAGGAAGGAAATTAAAACAATACTTGGGGCTGGAAGCAATACGAAGGTACCTAAGTCGAAAACCAGCACTCAAGCCAAATGTGCAGGACTCACCCTTCATGTCTCTTGGTCCATCAAGCCTCCACCACCAGCCCCTCTCCAGGTCACTGATAAGCCCAACTGATCTTGACCCCTGCCATGCTAGTCCAAGTCAAGGTCATCTCGGATCCCAGCATCCCTTCACTCCCTACAGTTCTTTCTCCTTCCAGCAGCCGCCGGAGGGATCATTATAAAATCATAAGCCAAATTAGCATACAATACAACAAATCATAAATCCAGCACGCCATCCAGGGCATCCCCATCTCACTGGAAATAAAACCTAGCCTGCTCACCCCCGATGGCAAAGCCCTGTGGGACCTTACCCCCGCCTGTTTCTCAAGCTCATCTGATACCAGTCTTCCTTCTTCCTCTGTGCTCCAGTACTGAGGGCCTTATATTTCTAGAACATTCCATGCTCTCTGCTGTCTCAAGGCCTTTTTCCTCTGCCTGGGAAGCGTTTATTCCAGGTTTTCACATGGCCTCTCTGGTAATTCTCACCGAGGGCTCTCCCATGACCTCCCTCTTCATCACAGCTTCCTATTTTAATTCCATTCACAACACATATTATTTTAATAAGCTCTTTTCCTTTTCGTCTGTTTGATCTTTGTGACTTGTTTATTTCTGCATCCTCATCCTGCACACTTGTACCTGCCCAGTGCTGTCACTCAAAAAATATTTGCTAAGTGAATAAACGACCACCAGAGGAAATCCCAGCTGTGGCACATGACAAGAACAGGGAATTTGAAAGGCATGGTGTATATTTTACATGACAGTATACCTCTATTTATTTATTATCTACTTATGTATTTATTTTTGGGTCAGGATCTCACTTTGTTGCCCAGGCTGGAGTGCAATGGCATGATCATGGCTAACTACAGCCTTGAATTCCTGCGCTCAAGCCATCCTCCTGCCTCAGTCTCCCACTGTGCTGGGATTACAGAGGTAGGAGAATGACTTGAGTCCAGGATTTCAAGACCGGCCTGGACAACATAGCAAGACCTCATCTCTACAAAAAATTAAAAATTAAAAAATTAGTCTGGTGTGGTGGCACATGCCTATAGTCCCAGTCACCATGCCCAGTCTTATTTATTTTTATCTGTATAAATATAAGGGGTACAAGTGCCATTTTGTTACACGAATATATTGTGTAGTGGTGAAGTCTGGGCTTTTAGAGTCACTATCACCTAAACAGTGTACCCTGCATCCATTCAGTAATTCCTCATCCTTCACTCCCCTCCCACCCTACTGGGTCTCCATTGTCATTCCACACTTTATATCCATGTGTACAAGTTATTCAGTTGCCACTTAAGTGAGATCGTGTGGTCATATCTCAATCTCAGTGCTACATGTTCACCAGCAACACATGCTCCATATTTAGAGTTCATCACAATGTCAAATAAAAAAGTAAATCCCCAGGCCCAAGTTGTTCCAAACATATTTAACAACTAAACAAATGTGATCAATTTAAAACATAAAAGTCCATTTCTCATCACACTAGTGCTCCCAACAGTCACACGTGGCTGGCAGCCACCACACTGGATGGTGTAGGGGTGGCCCACATTACCTGCCACGCCAGCGGGAACCATCGCAATTCACGGAGAAGACATGTCCACTCTACCTTCTGTGGAAGCATCTTCCCTGTGGGGGGCAGAGATGGCCTCCGTGTGATCCACCACATCCGGCCCTGCCCGTTGTTTCCTTCTACTCTCTCAAAGGAGCTGATGTGATCGGGTCCTTCCAACAGGAAGGCGAGTGTCCAGGAGAACTGTCCAGGAGAACTGCCCTGGAGGCAGAAGGCAGCAGCTCCAGCCTCACTGACTTCTAGCCTCCATGCTGAACCACAGGGGAGGGCACAGTTTCTGGAAGCAAATATGGCCACACACTTAGAAGAAGCAGTGGTGCAGGGTAATAAGAGCCCTGGCCCTGGAGCTAGACTGTCTGGGTTCAAATCCCAAAAGCGCCATTCACTGGCGCTCTGGGCACATTATTTAACTCCTCTGTGACTCAGTTTACTTATAGGTAAAAGGTCAGCACCAAAACCATAGAGGCGTTGAAAGGTACGCATGAGACCAGGTACAGAAGGCATCTGTCACAGTGCACACAGCAGGGACTCCATATAAATCATCATAATCACCATTACTGTTCATGATGATATGTTGTGTTCTGCTCATAAGTACAGAACGGTGCAGGTGCCCCAGTTAAAACTGAAGCCAAACTTCTGTAGCAGATGAATTGCCAGGAGATCACTCACGGCACACACAATTCCATCAGGGACTCCTCTAAACACAGTGAAATCTGCAAAGGGCTTTTCAAACAGGAATCAATTTGCCTCATGGACATGGAATTCTTCGGGGACCCCAGAAAGGGCTCAGATCACGAGTGTCCCCTCTGTCACTCCTGTCTGTTCATTGGTTAACAGGAGACACTGCCCACTGCTCTTCCCTTCAGCTGAGGGGGGCTGTGATGGCTCACCAGGCGCCGTGGCAGGGAGATCAAAGTCATTGTGGGTCGCATCAGATGTGAGGGCGGTGCAGAGCACCAGATGTTCAAAGGCAGCCCCGTGCAAGCCCAGGCCAGAGCCTGCCGCCCCTGGCAGACAGCTGCCAAATTCTTGGTGCAGGGAAAACAAAGGCGCCTGCTTGGA
Source organism: Tarsius wallacei (assembly GCA_963574415.1). Taxonomy (NCBI): domain Eukaryota; kingdom Metazoa; phylum Chordata; class Mammalia; order Primates; family Tarsiidae; genus Tarsius; species Tarsius wallacei. The sequence continues at coordinate 54,395 of CAUYQG010216666.1, read as the reverse complement.
AAAGTCAGCTCCAGGAGGGCTGTCAGAGCCCACAAAGTTACAGAGTGATGCTTTTACATATGCCCCTCCTGCTCAGGTTTGCAAAAACTGAAACAATGCCTGCCACTCATGCCATGACTCCTGAGCACAGCCTTCCAGCCAATCCCCATCCCAGACACGAAGGAAACACAGAGACGAAGGGAAATATCTGCTGGATGAGCCAGAGAAGCAAAGAATTGAACACAGGATGAAAGCTCAGCTCTGCCTTTGTTAGCTGTTCAACCTTGGGCAAGTTGCTTGTCCTCTCAGATACTCAGTCTCCTCATCTGTGAAGTGGGTATAGTGCAGGACCCTCCATGTGAACTTGTAAGAATTGAGGAAATGTCAAGGGTTTGAAACAGCTCCTAGCACATAGTAAGTGTTCAACAAATGTGTTTATGCTTCACTGTAGTCGTAGACTGCTTGCAAGGGGCTAAGTTCAGGATGTTAGGGTAGTGCATAAAAGAGGTATCTAGCCAGGGGATAAGCAAACTACTACAGTTCATGTCCAAATCCAGCTGGTGGCCTGATTTCATAAAGTTTTATTGGAACACAGCCACACCCATTTGTTTACATATTATCTCTGGCTGCTTTCCCACTGCAGAGGCAGAGATTTGTAGTTGACAAGGAGACTGAATGGCCCTCAACAGCTAAAATATTTACTAACTGATCCCTTAAGAAAAGGTTTGCTAACCCATGATTCAATTCAAGTTCATAGGGATGCGATCAGGAAAGGATTCCTGGAAAAGGTGACAGCCTTTTACTTGGTCAATATTAGTTCTTGCATTTCACAGAATTCTCAAGGAGGATGCTTAGACCAGCAGGCTTGGGGAACAGAAAGGACAGAAGCATTACCATCAACCTTTAACCCTATATCAAATGCTATTGCAGAAACCACAAAACGGTGGCTCACAGGCCCAGAAATCATCTGCAAATCTATTTTATATGAACTTTGTGGTACTCACAACACGGAAGACAACACTGAAAGACTGGGACATATCATGATATTCTGCTATTCTGGCTCCTATTAAAAACTCTGGCCATCTGACAACTTGGACCCACCCTCCCACCAAGCCCTCTTTTGACGGGTTACCTGTTTTCCCCATCACCACAATCCTCACAAGAACCTCTTCATCTTCCCCGTTTTATCTGTATCCATAGTCTCTGCTCTATGGCTATCCAAGGCCTGTCACACACACTGCCAACCCATGAAGTAGACAGGCAAGCATCATCTCTTTACAGACTTGAAAACTGAGGTTCAGAGGGCTTAAGTGACTTTCCTAAGGACATTCAGCTGGAAAATCACAAAACTGGACAGGAATGTGGGCCCTCTGGGTCTGGCTCACGGGCCCTTTTCGGTCATACAAACAACAGAATCTGTCATCGCAACCATTTTTTAGGGCACTTTACAGTTTGCAATGCCCTTTCACATACACAAGGCATGACCAGAGAATGCAGAAGGTCTTGGACCCTTGGAGGCCACATAAAGACTGAGGTACATATGGTGACCAAAATACTAACAAGGCAAGAGACTAAAACTCCAGAGACAGGGACTAGAAGCAGACAACTCTCAAGGGTCAGAGTCAGCCAATCTATTGAATCCAACAAGCACTGATTAAGCACCTACTGGAAGCAAACCACAGAAAGAGACCCAGCAATCTTCTGGGGCTCCCAATGTCACGGGGAGTGTGCTACTTGCACAGTGACAATGTGAGGCCAACTGTGTTTCTGCAAGGCTGAGGGGTAGCCACAACTGAAATCTAGGCTGTCTAAATGGCAGATTTAAGGGCTGACTCGGCACAGGTGAACATGTGAATTTGAGTGAGTATGAGTGATGTTTTTCAAGGAGGAGATGATGGATGAACCATGGCCCTTGGATGATTTAACAAAGTACCACAAACTAGGTGGCTAAAAATAATAGAAATGCACTGCCTTCCATGTCTGGAGCCCAGAAGTCTGCGATCAAGGTGTCAGTAGGGTTGGTTCCTTTTGAAGGCTGTGAAGAAGAGTGTTCCATGCCTCTCCCTTGGCTTCTGATGTAGTGGTTGGCTGACAATTTTTTTCCTTTTCTCTCTTTTTATTTTATTTTAATTTTTTTTAAGTTGAAGTCTCACTCTGTTTCCCAGGCTGCAGTAGAGTGGTACACTAAAGTCTTAACCTCCTGAGCTCAGGTGATCCTCCCGCCTTAGGCTCCAAAGGACCTGGGACTACAGCCAGCTAATTTTCTTTTTAATTTAAAAAAAAAAAAATTTGAGTCAGAGTCTCACTCTGTGGCCCAGGCTGGAGCGCAGTGGCATGCTCACAGCCACCACAGCCTCGACCTGCTGGGCTCAGGCACCTCAACCTTCCAAGTAGTTGGAACTACTGTAGTCACAAGCCACCACACCCAGCTAATTTTTTTTTTTGGTTTGTTGTAGAGATGAGGTCTCGCCAAGTTGCCCAGGGTGGTCTCAAACCCGTGGCTCAGGCAATTCTCTCACCTTGGTCTCCCAAAGTGCTGGGATTATAGGTGTGAGCCATAGAGCCCAGCAAAATTTTCACGTTTTTTTCTTCTTGTGGAGACGAGGTCTCACTATGTTACCCAAGTTGGTCTTAAACTCCTGGGCTCAAGCAATTCTCCCACTTCGGCCTCCCAAAGTTCTGGGATTACAGGTGTGAGCCATCGCATCAGGCTACTGGCCATCTTTGATGTTCTTTCACTTGTAGGTACACTACCTTGATCTCTGCCTGCATCCTCACATGGTGCTCTCCCTGTGTGTCTGTATCCAAATGTCCCCTTTTAACAATTACACTAGTACCATTGGCTTAGAGATTCACCCTACTCCAACGTGACCTCATCTTTGCTTATTACATCTGCAACTCCCCTCTTCCCACATAAGGTCAAATTCTCAGGTGCTCTAAGTTGGGACTTCGACATCTGAACTGAGGGAGAGGTTAGACACACAATTCAGCTCATAACAGATGATTTTCTCAAGGTCACAGGAAAGCATAGGGGCAGGAGCTGAGTTTCCCAAGTCCATCTCTGAGTTTTCTCCTTAGGAAGGATAAAGACTTGGGTCTTCTTGGCCTTTCCGGGCTGACTGGGAGTCTCTTAGGAATTCTGATGCCACTAAAAGAATCCCGAGATTGAAGGGGGTGGGTATGGACAACTCAGACCCCCAGCACTGAAAGCAGGAGGGAACCCCTTATCACCTTTCATAACACCACAGAATGCAGGAAACTCAATTTATTTAAGAACAAACAGGCTTGAACCTGAAGTTCATTCTCCTGTTCCGTGACTTCTTAGCATCTACAGGCGATGGCAGCTGCCAGCAACCCGCCCCGGACACACACTCCCAGGGACCTATATCCAGGAAATAATGGCACTTTCTCAACAAATTATCTCACAGCTGAAGCAATAACGTGTTTATAGATATGCCAATTCAGATTCTCAGCCCCTTAATCTGCCTCTAAAAGAAAAGCAGAGTCGGCCGTCCCCATGGCGAAATGGCAGCCATTTAATCACCTCCGCGTCCCTGTCCTCCTGCCCCCGCCAACACCCACGGCTGTACCTGTATTAATTTTAAGCCATTGACAGAGTCTCTTTGGAAACTATGTTTTTTCACATCTCAGGTCAACATCTTCCCGCTCTGTTACAATAAAATACACACTGCCAGAGATAAAGCAAATATTTCTTTGGGACAGGGGAAAAAAAAGAACCACTGTGTTTTCAGCACAACCACTAATAATCCCGCCAACACACTTCTCCACTGGCTGCCATCCAGTTAACTGGTCCTCGCTGGGGTGCTCATCTATTATGTGACAAGGAAATCACAGCCTCAATCTCTTTTCTGGCACTGCGGCCTTCTCAGACTACAGTCACTGAGAAGGGCAGGAGCCCACAGTGAAAGGAATGCTGGGAGCCACCCCAAGCATCCAATCAACAAACAGTGAGTGCAGTTTACCATACATCTGAACTGTGCAAGGTGCTATCTTAGTGACTAACATACACTAACATACTGCCCTCAGAGCTTGCAGTTTAGGAGAGAGATAGGCAATCAATCAACCAACCCATCCGTCTACACAGGCGGCCTGTCATAAAACCTGCAAGAAAGAAACAAAGTGTGGAGTTAGAGAGTAAGGGTAAGCCAGACAGATGGCACTTGATCTGAAATTCAAAGGATGAGAAGGAAGCAGGCATGGAAGAGGAAGAAAGGAGGAGTCGAACTGAGGTAACAGCCAGAAGAATGACTTAATCTAGTCTCTTCTCTCTCTGTCTGTTTCCCTCTCTCTGTCTCTCTCTGTCTTTCTCTCTCTCTGTCTTTCTCTCTCTCTCCCCTCTCACACACGTGCTGTATTCTCTCTCTCTCCCCCCCGCCCGCCTCTCTCTCACACACACGCTGTATTCTTCAGAGTCAATCCTCCAACATCAATCTGTGACTAAATGCAACTCTCTGTGGGATGGACACCATATCCAGCTCAACCTCAGTGTGCATGAGTTCTCTCAGAGCATGGCGGCAAAAGTTGGAAGGAAAACAGCACATTAGGACATGGGTCCCTTGGGGTAGGGAATGCTGCAGAGGAAAAAGTACAGGGAAGCAAGGGAAGAGGATCTTGGATCAACTTCCCAAATACCTGCCATTTGCCTTGAGGTTGCTGGGAATGATAGAACACAAGGTGGGAGAGTCTTCATGAAAGCCAGAGGTGACTCCCTACAAGTTTAATCACTGTCTGAATTTATTTAATTTATTTAATCACTGAAGAAGAGATAATTATGGGTACTATTCGGCGTTTGCAGGCTTGTCATGAGAGTGGTTATGATTTTCCTCAGGAACTGGCCAGGACAACTTTGAGCTTACTGATGTAGCTACTTGTAACGTTCTCTGCCTCGGTTCCTGCATCTCTCAAATGGGCATAGTAGCATCCCCACCTCAAGGAGTTTGAAGAGCACCTGACCTAACCAATGAAGGGTGAGCGGCTATGGCCATTATTATTTTATCAACCTCCATAACATTTGGGAGCACTGGGCATTTATCTCGTGCTTGAAAAATAGTTACAGAGAAGCCGGGCTCGGTGGCTCAGCCTATAATCCCGCGCTTTGGGAGGTTGAGGTGAGTGGATTGCCTGAGCCCGGGGGTTCGAGACCCGCCTGGGCAAGTTGGCAAGACCTCATCTCTACAATAAGTCAAAAATTAGCTGGGTGTGGTAGTGCACACCTGCAGTTCCGGTCACTTGGAAGGCTGAGGCGGAAGGATCGCTGGAGCCCAGCAGGTCGAGGCTGCGGTGGCCTGGAGCGAGCCACTGCACTCCAGTCTGGGTGACAGAGTGAGACTCCAATTCAAAAAAAAAAAAGAAAAATAGTTACAGAAAAAAAGGAAAAAAGTCAAATACAGGTCATCTATCCAAAGAAATTTACAATATTATCTACTTAGAATATCAACAAAAATCTAAATGTTCAACAATTGGGGAATGGTGACATTAACTAAGGTGCTCAATAAAATAGTATGGACTAATTAGAATGACAGTATGGAGACTACAGAAATGCTTTAAAAGCATTTGCAGAGCAATATGAAGTGAATATAAAAAAGACAAAGTGTAAGCAGTTTAAAAACAATGGGTGTAGATAAATACGGAAATAGACTATGACAGGCATGTCCAACCCGCTGGCCGGCCGCATGAGGCCCAGGACAGCTAGTAATGTAACCCCACAAAAATCTTTTAATATCATGTGTTTTTTAGCATGTATTTTCTTCATGACTCCATGCATAGTTCCATTTTTAAAATTTGCAATCATACCTTATTCATGACATCACTTTTTGGCAGCACATACATTTGTGACCAGTTACTTTCAATTATGAAGCACATTAAAGCAAAACTCAAACAAACATTTATGACGAGCACCTTGAAAACTCACTTAAGAATTGCAACCACTTCCATCGAGCCAGACACTGACAGATTAGTTTTACAAAAAAACAAGGTCAAAATTCCCACTGGTTTTATATTGTTCTCATTTTTCTAAACTTTATAATAAAAGTATTAAAAAATAAAAGTCTTATTACGTATACACACTCTATCATATAAGTTATGTGTGGCCCAAGACAATTCCATGTGGCCCAGGGAAGCTTAAAGGTTGACAACTCTAGACTATAAAGATGTGAAAACTGCAGCTGGATTGGAGTGGCAGGTCATGGAAGATGACTTTTAAAGATGGTTTAACATGTAGAAATACAAAATAAACTGTTTGTGAGAGGAAAGGGATTCGAACTGGTGAGGGCTTTATTTGGGGCTGCTGGAACACGCAATTCTTCTGTAAAGACACAGATGAAGAGACGCTCTCTCGTTCAGGGACAGCAAACACCCAAAGGAAGGGGAAAATGTCCCATCGTGAAGCTCTCCTGATGTTGAGCTTGTCTGACTCTACATACTTGGGCATCTTTTGTTGCTATGTCCTATTTTCTAAAGAGTAAATAATTGAACAAATCACAAAAGACCCCCTGAGTCCTAGTGTGCTCAAGGCTCATGCAGAATGGCCACCACCCAGCTTCAAGAACAAGTGCCTCAAATATGAAGATACACAGAGGCAGACATGTGACTGCTGAATTTAAGTCGGCACCAGCTAACACTTAGGAGCATGCTTTAATCCTCACGTCCTACCAGGGAAGCAGCTATAGCCGTTTGACAGATGAGGAGACTGAGGCTCTGAAAGGGTGAGTGTCTTGCCCAAGGTTACACAAGCAGTAAGTGGCAGATCCTGGATTTGATCCTGTGCATCTTCCTCTAGGACCTGTCCTCTTGCCACTCCAGTTCTGAAACAGCCACAAATGCCGCTTGCAACAGGAGAGGAGAAAAGCTCCTTCCTTGATTTCCATATGGGAACAGCTCACCCCCGTCTCTATTTCAGAAACAATTTTCCATTGAGAGCCAGCCTCCAAGACCTCAAGTCCCGAGAGGCTAGACAGGCAGCCCAAAATGCTGGACTTGCCCTTGGGAGCCAGAGGTCGGATCAGGTAAGCACTATCCACCAGCTGAGTTAGAGACAAAGAGAGTCTCTCTGTGCAGTTCAGACCAGAGTCATGGAGAATTATTTAAGGCTCTCCTGGGAAGCCACAGTGGCATCAGAAGATTCATGTGTGTATGTGGTGGAGGGCTCAGGGAAGGGGTGACAACCATGAGTGAGCTGAGAGGGACACTGGGCTCAGGGAGGGACAGACACCCTTTCCTCCCACAGCGAGCTGGGTTATCCTGATGAGACCAAAAAATACTAAGATGCTGTTGCTTTTCCTCCTCAGCACTCAAAGTGCTGGATCTTCTATTCAGAAAGCAAGAGAAAAATCCAACACAATTCCTGTCACAGCAGCTCACACACAGACAGATACACAAGCAGGCGGGCACAGTCAAAACAGTCATAGCGGCAACTGACAGGTATTGCCTCATTTAACCTCCAAGACTGCCATGAAGTGAGATCCTTGATCATCCCCATTGTATAGGTGAGTAAACTGAGGCTGACGAAAGGGATATTGTTCGGTTAGGGTACCGTGGTGGATAGGTAGCAAAGTCATGGTTTGAATCCAGATGACCTGTCTCAGGAACATACTTTTGCCTATGCTTGTGCACACAACAAACACAAATAATAAGTTGTATCTATTCACAAAAAGCATGCACATACACAGACATACAAATGCAGCACAGGGGTGTAAAGACAGGCCTAACCATGTGTGCAGAGTGCTGCACATGTCTCTGCACACCGCATCTCCATAACAGGGCTGCCCCTCTGCTCACCTCCAGGGGGCTGTCCACACAGAATACAAAATGAACATCCAATACAGCCACACACAAGCACACAGCTTTCTGGAGGGATAACTCAGATGAGAAAAACGGCAGTTCGAGTTCCCCTGACTAATCAAAGGGCCCCGCCACTCCGAGCCACCTCTCGACACAGCTGACATTGCTGATCAGTGTCGCAGCCGTGCAAAGAGAGATCTGATACCACGAGGGAGCCAGTTCCTGCTGGGGAATGAATGTGGCGCTTGTCAGTTGGGCCCCAGGCGGCCGCACAACACGAGATGCCCTGTTTCTTCTGGAACCGGAGCCCTGCGTCCGCTCCAGCCCTCATTTTCCCGTCTTTCTTCCCAACAGACACAAGGCCAGCTCAGTTCTGGAGACTCGGCGTGGCTGCCAAGGCCCAGTGGAGGGAGAAGGCCTTGAAAAGTCACTTTATAAAACAACCCTGCTCGCGGCGGCCAAGCCACGAGGCCTGTGTGGCTGACTTTCCATCCGCCGCACACCCCACCCAGACATGAGGGGCTCTGTCACAGCCCGCCCTTGTTCCCACCCGCTGGGAGCTCCAGGGAAGTTGGAATTCATGGACAGCATGGGGAGCCCTTGGCTGCAAACCTCGGGTCTGGCATCTTCAGGGCTGCTGCTTGCTGTGGTCAGCCGAGCCAGCCTGATGCAAGAATTGAAAGACGCCCATTCACCATGGGGCCCTCATGAGCCATGAGATGGCCAGATAGAGAGTAGGCAGAAGCCCTGTCATCTGCAGTGGCTGAAAAATGCCCAATGCAGGGAGAGAACCTTAGCCTAAAGCCAACAGAAGCCAAGCTACAGGAACCCCCTATGCAGGATGAGAATTTGAGGGACAGCAGAGAGCTTCCCCCCCAACTCCTCCCTTCTTTCTCTCAGCTCCTGCCCCTGGGGAGCAGGGGGGATGAAGACCGAAGACCTCCCCATACATGCATTCACCCACTCATTCAACACCTACTTACTTAGCACTTGTCATGTGATAAGTGTTATTGTTTCAGGCACTGGGAAGACAGTGGTGAAGAAAACAGTCTCCGTCCTCAATGAAGTTTGTTCTCAAAATCCTCAAGCTCTCCCTAGTACTCCCCATAACTCACAGCTGTGTGGCCCAGAGCACATTGCTTCCCCTCTCTGTGCTCCAGTGAGGTGTCTTCTAAGGTTCCTGTGAATCACCATCTGGGAGCCAGCAAATTATCCCATGGGACCCAAACTAGACTAAGCTGGTTTCCATCACTCACAGCCAGAAGAGTTCTGCCTAGGAAATCAGGAAAGAGAGCGGAGAAGACAAAGAGCGGGTCTGGGAAGGCAGCAGGGAGCCGGTGAGTCATTTGCTCATCTGGAAAGCAGATGGAGGGACACGTGGAGCCAAGGAGGCCCTGGGGAAGAAGAGCTGTACTCACTCCAACCTCCCCCAGTAGGTCCCAGAGCCGGGAGTCAAAAGGGACCACAGGCCCATCAGGACAAGAGGGGAGAAGCCAAACAGATAAAGTGTTAATTCCAAAGAAAAAAAAAGGGAAGAAGTAGCCTTCTCTTCTCCCTATTCACTTAATGTTCATTCAACAAACTATTCTGTGAGCTTAGAATATTCTAGACCCTGGACTGGGTGTGAGAATGCAACAGAAAAATAAAACACAAGAACATAGACTGTCTCTTCCCACAGGGTTATACGGTCTTTCAAAAGTCACCCTTTCTTTTTTCTTTTTTTTTTTTTTTTGAGTTGGAGTCTCACTCTGTCGCCCAGACTGGAGTGCAGTGGCCGCTCCCAGCCACCGCAGCTTCGACCTGCTGGGCTCCGGCGATCCTTCCGCCTCAGCTTTCCAAGTAGCTGGAACTACAGGCGCGTGCTACCATGCCCGGCTAATTTTTTTTTTATTTATTGTAGAGATGAGGTCTCACTTGCCCAGGCGGGTCTCGAACCCGCGGGCTCAGGCAATCCACTCACCTCATCCTCCCAAAGGCGCGGGATTACAGGCTGAGCCACCGAGCCTGGCTAAAAGTCACCCTTTCATTTCTACTTTTTTGTTTTGAGTTAGAGTCTCACTCTGTCACCCAGCCTCGACCGGCTGGGCTCCAGCGATCCTTCCACCTCAGCCTTCCAAGTAGCTGGAACTACAGGCATGTGCCACCACGCCCGGCTAATTTTTTTTTTATTATTTATTGTAGAGATGAGGTCTCGCCAAGTTGCCCAGGCGGGTCTCAAACCTGTGGGCACAGGCAATGCACTCCCCTCAGCCTCCCAAGGCGCGGGATTACAGGCTGAGCCACCGAGCCCGGCCCTTCTTCTTTTTTTAAAATGTTTTGCCTGCCCATCCCTCTGTATGACTCCTGCTGAAACAATCACTGCATTAAGTTCAGGGAAGGGCGGGGCCTTGGAGTTCAGGCAGGTCAGCATTTCAATCAGGTGTGCAGCCTTCTGGCTGTGTGCTCTTGAGCATGAATGTGACCTTTGCTATGGTTTAGACGTTTGTTCCCGCCAAATCTCATGTTGAACTTTGATCCCCAATGTCAGAGGTGGGGCCTAATGGGAGGTGTTTGGGTCATGGGGGCAGATCCCTCATAAACAGATTAAGGCTTTGGGGTGAGGAGGTGAGAGAGGTCGCCCTCTGAGATTTCCTGCAAGAGCTGGATGTTGAAAAAATAAGGCCTGTCACTTCCCCCACCCTCCCCCCACTGTTTCCTCTCTTGCCATGTGATCTCTGCATACACCAGTTCCCCTTTACCATCTGCCATAAATAGAAGCAGCTCGAGGTCCTCACCAGACATAGATGCCCAATCTTGACATTGCCAGCCATCAGAATCATGATACAAATAAGCCTCTTTTCTCTAGAAATTACCCAGCCTCATGTATTACCTTATAACAACACTAAATGGAATAAGACAACCTCTCAGAGTCTCAATAGCTTTCCCTGTAAAATAGGAATAACACAGATTTTTTTAAGGAATAAATGGGACTTTGCTTTTTAAAGTGCCGGCTGACATAAAGAAAAACAAAAGTATGAACCTTGCAGCAACCTGGATGGGATTAGAGTCTATAATACTCAGTGATTTATCACAGAAACAAAGATCTGAATACCACATGTACTCACTCATAAGTGGACCTTGCACATTTATCATAATACCATAAGAACGGGATTGGCAGTAGTGGGACACAGGGTGGGGGGCACATAACATCAATAAGGGTACCCACACTTTACCTGTATGATGACCATATATGTACCTAACCCTCACTTGTACCCCACATTTTTTAAATAAAATAATTTTAAAAAATAAAAATTTAAAAAGTGCCTGCTGAGCCCAGTGGCATACGCTTGGTAAATACTCACTAAGTGATACATATGAACCTATGGCAAATTCTCATGAAGTCTTCAGAGCCAAATCCTCGGGAACGTCGTAGCACTGATCTTCTAGAGGTGATATCAGCTTCTTTGAGGTTCAAATGTCCTCCTGAATTTTGGGCTTGGATGCTTACAATTGCTCAGTCACACATTTCCTAACCAGTTACCCAGTTCCCAGCCTCAAACTGGAAAAAGTTCTCTAGTATATTAAAAATGCATTGGATGGAACCACAATATCCTTGATTGATCTATTCTTTGAGCTGCTGGAAGAATAAGCAGTGTTAGATATTGGGCAGCAGTGGCATCAGGAGGACCTCGGGTGACACTCCAGGCCTGCCCTGAGCTCAGATGCCAGATTTAGACAGCACCGAGACCCAAATGCGGCTCGAGAAACTGGGCCAACTGATCTGCCCATAATGACACATGTCAAAACTGGAGAAAGCCTTGGTCAGGGGGAAAAAAGATGCAAATTACAAAGACCGTCTTCAGAGCCACCTTCTAAAAGTGAACAGAAAGAGCAGGAAGCAGTCAAAGTGTGCCAAAACCTCCCCCTTCGGAGCTAGAAAGAGTAACAGGTCAACTTCCAACTTGCAATTTAATTCTATTTTAAAGTTTACTGGAAAGCAGAAAATAAGAATGGGATTTGAGACAAGCCAGCAGTTTGAAGACAAGGAGGAACAGAAATATATACAGAGAAAACAAAAGTCCTAGCAGTTTGGGTCTGCCATGTCTGGACAGTTCCTCAAGGCCCCTCACGCAAAAACCAATAAGCAATGATGTGCATAACAATGACCTTGAACCTCAGTTGTCTTCCTAGCTTCTTCTGTCAAGAAACAAGATGAGGATGGTCACACATTTCAGAAAGAATGTCCACTAACATGACTCAATTGATTTTGAAGCACTGACACACATTTTTGGGGTGTGCGTAAGACAGCGTGTTATAGTTGCAAACAACAGACTCCATACTACCCAGTTCAGGAATGAATGGAATGTCCTGAAAGATACTAGGACAATCTTAGGACAATTAGAGTCAAGCTCGAAGGACCTGCTGTGGGGATCATGTCCCAACCACACTGGAATTGGCCAGCACAGACTCTGCCACAGATCCTGAGTTCACACTGCCACTGACAGATACAGACACAAAACCCGTCTCTCTTGCCAGAATGGATTTGGTGACAGGCTGGCTTCCTTGCGTTACTTGCTCCCTCAAGAAATCCAGAAATGCTGATATAAAGGGTATATTAGAGCCATGAGTGCTGGAAGGGAAAACTGGGTACACTAAGTCTCGCTTCTCTACTGCCAACCATCACACTCCTTAGTCACAGTCTTCTGACCAATTCTACAGCTTGCTGTCAATGCTCTAATGAAGAGTCTGTGTCACCCTCTCAGAAATAAAGAACTTGGGCCCTAGACCCTGCCTGTCTGGATGTGAACCTTGCTCTCCTCAGCCCGCACGAGCTGGAAGACCTCGGACAAAGTACTGTACTCCTGGTCAGGCATGGTGGCTCACACCTGTAATCCCAGCACTTTGGCAGGCGGGAAGATTGCTTGAGCTCAGGAGTTCAAGACCAGCTTGGGCAACATAACAAGACCTTGTCTCTACAAAACATAAAAAAAATAAGCCAGGCATGATGGCATGCATCTATAGTCCCAGCTACTCAGGAAGTATAAGAGAGAGGATCACCTGAGCCCAGGAGGTCGAGACTGTAGTGAACCGTGATCATGCCACTGCACTCCAGCCTGGGTGACAGAGTAAGACCCTGACTAAAAACAAAACAAAACAACAAAAAGTCATCCAACTGCCATCTGCAGAATGTGAATCATAACAGAACCAACCTCACAGACAGGTGTGAGGCTTATACAAATTAACTTAAAACAAGCACTGAACACAGCCCCTGTGATATAAATTTGCACAAAAATATTAGTTGTTCTTGTTGATGTTGATAATAAAAGTTAAAATAATATTTTAACTCCCTTTGCGGTGCCAGTTTTCTCATAAGGCACCAATAAAACAAAGTGTTATCTATTTAATGCAATTTGCTCCCTAATTAATTAATTACATTGCATCCAAATGGAATTCTGCTGTCTCACTTCCAAGGAATGCTGGCACTGTCACCTTGGCCTGCTTAAAATGCCTGGCCACCGAAACTTGCTTAAAAGGTCTCCCTGTCATATCCTCCTGAGGAACATGAAGTTTATTATTTTTGGAAGAAGTCTCCTGGCTGTGACAATGAGGCCTCGTGACACTAAAGTGAGAAAAATCACTTCTGAACAGCTGATGAAAACACCCCTGGGTTAGCTCTGGGTCTGGGGGTTGCTGCTCAAGAGGGTGACTTTTCTGGGGCCTCTGATCTCTAACGGCTCTGGGTGAACGAGAGCAGCTGGAGTGTCTTCCTAGACAGTTTCTGGAGCCCCGGACGACGTTTTAAAGCCGGGTGGGCAGTTGGTTGTTCCCCCACAACAAAGCGTTGAGGCCTCTGCTGCTCACAACCCTCACCCTGCTGACTTTGATGGACACAGTTAATTCACCTGCTAACTCACAAGACCCACAAGTAAGCAGCAGTTCAGCTCTGTCAGTAGACAGCAAGGAAACCTAAGGTGAAAAGGATGTTTTCTTTCCGTGGGCATGCTATTTTTAGAAAGCCATTCAAACTTCTTGGTGGGGTGAGGGAGGGTGCAAAAGGGGAAACATGATCTCCCCCACTGCAGTATTCATGTTCTTAACTGGTGGGTGTCCAGAGCCATCTTGACTTGAAGGGCATGTGTGAGAAATATATCCACAATCCCCTCACGGAGCCCCAAATGCCCCCAAAGATGCTCTGCACAGCTCCTGTGGCTGAGGGTCCATCTCCTGGAGAGGTGGAGTTCATGTTCTCACAGCCATCACGCAGTCCAGGTCTAAGGGCATCATTCACATGCAAAACTGTGTGACACCCTTGGAGGCATAGGGATGTGCAGGGCCTAATCTTCAGGGAGGGCCATGTGAGCTGGTTTTGATACACACGTATACATACACACACACACACACACACACACACACACAGCTGGTTCTGATACACACGTATACACACACACACACATACACACACACACACACACACACACACACAGACTCCACACACATACCAAGGATTCCAGAAACTTAGGCTTAACCCTCCTGGACTCTGCTACATTCCTCATTCTGTAGTTAGAGGCCAAAATAAAACCCATGTAAACAGATTAAATGCCATGGCAACCAAATTCAAACTAACAGCAAGGACTGGGGGATAAAGGTCTCACTCTGAAGCATTTAGGGGGGTGGGGCTGGGGAAGAGAGGAGGCAAAGAGGCTCTCAAGAATCTAAGCATCAAAGTTATTTTCTGACTCTGATGGAAACCAAACATTTTCATACTTAGTGTCTCCCAGCCAATCCCCATCTGCCATCTTGGAAGGTAGCCCAACTGATGGAGTCCCAAGGAGACATAGCCGAGTTTTGATTTCCCAGACAAGGGATACCTCTGCAGGGATGTATCTACAGCCACAGTGCTTCATTACTTTCAAGATGTCTTCCTGATGGCAGAACTTCTGGGGAGAAGGAGGGGAGAATATGTAACTGGTCATATCCTGTACCAGATGTGCAGTCTAGCCCACATTCACAGTGTTCCTAAGTATTGTGTTGCTGACTCCGGTGACTGATATGGTCCAAGTATAACTGGAGAGAGAAGGCCTACAGCAACACTCCCCTCATTGTCCCGAGACTAGTTCACATGCCAGTTCAGCGAGGTCAGGAACCATGCCTAATTGCTCACCATGTATGCCCAGTGGCCAGCCCAGAGCCTGACATACTGTAGGCACTCAGTAAATAAAGCCCACGGAGAGGCACATCAACAGCCATCTTTGTGTGCCCCTGGGACTTGACACTATTCAGAAAAGAGGTGGCATATCTAATGACAGCATATGTGCACATATCAATGCCACACTCCTCTGCACTTGGGGGTACAGGGTTGGCCCCACACCCTCTGGAACACCGGCGGTCACACCGGATGCCCACATGTGAGCAAGGAAGGGGGCTGCTCTGTGCCTTTGCAGATTATGTATTTGTCCTATTTGGCATTCATTCATCACAGACCAGTTACATTAACTATGCTTTCTAATTTTCTGTATTCTGAATGCTCTGGCTTTGGGGGGTCTTACAGACCTGGGAAAAGGCCATCCCTCTCAGGGCTAGCTGATTCTTAGAGACAGCAAAGGGCTCAGCCAAGAGCAGACCTCTCACATGGAAGCCAACCAATCCAAAGTCTACACCACCCAGCCACCATCTCATCTAACTCTCACACCCAGCCCTGAACCATCCTGGGTCCAGGGACCAGGCAACTAGAGACCACCCCTATAGTCCAAAACCTGCCAGGATTATTCCAACCAGCCAATCCTAAGCGGTTCACCCTGCCTTGCCTTCTCATTGTGGGAACCCCAATAAAGGCTCTTGTCACATCCTCACTGTGGCATAGTGCGTGCAGTGTCCCTATGCCCTCTATGTAGTTATGGTGTGAGAGAGCAGCTATAGACAATATGAAAATGAACGGGTATGGCTGTGTTCCAATAAAACTTTATTGACAAAAGCTGACAGTTGACCAGATTTGCCCACCTCTGGTACAGAACATAATTCAGTGGTCCTTAAATTTTAGAGTGAACATGTCTTTTGTAGATGGAATTATATAGACAATGTCTTCAACTGAAATGACTCTCAGTACTTAATATTACATTTTAGACAGCATCTTTCACTGTATTTTCACATGGCCAGATGGGTGCAGGTGCCGAAGATATAAGAAAAAGTTACAATAAAAAAAAACATAGGAAACAAGTTCATCTATTGACCTCTGTTTTTCCTTCTGTAAGAAGGAAGAGAGGGCATCTGCATCCTTTGGGTTGAGTGCGGAATGCCCTTGGCCAATTCATGAGAACAACATTCCATGGAAGAAGTCTAGAAACCATTGATATTCATAGCAAGAAGAATTTTCCCTCTTCAACCCTCAAAGAACCATTTGCTGATAAATAACTAATCATCTATTAAAATGAGAGCCATCCACTCAGTATTGTTAGTCCATTCAACAGCTCAATTACTGGGTGAAGTCTATTCAAAGCAACAAAATATTGTCTAATAGCTTACTCTTTTGTCTTTGTAGGATCAAGCCTTTCATTTTAGAAAGTGCTACCTGGGTTAGCCACAACTGGCAAAATAACTGAATTTATGTACATACAAGCTACAAGTGCACAAATTATGGCTTACACCCAAACTCTAGTTAATGCTAGGGTTATAGATTAATTTTTAAAACTTTGTAATTTCAAGAAATTATAGACCCTGTGCACTTAATTTTTAAATGAGCTAGGAAGTCATGGCTAGTGTTAACTCTAGGACAACAGAAATCTGCTATGCTAATGATTATTAGCAAGAGTGGCTCCATAAGTAAGAACTTCCAACTCACAAAGACATTTTTTAAAACTGTATTGCATCATTTTATTCCTAGAACAGTCACAGGGTTAGGTAACATCAGTGCAATTGTTTTCATTTTATAGGTAAAGAGAGGGAGACTCAGTGCGGGTACCTGCCCATGGCCACAGCTAAGAAGTAGTCAACACTAAGTTACAACTAGGGCTTCCTGGAACTGGAACACCCCAAGAGAATGGGTGAGCTCCTCTCCAGATGGAATTAATATGCAGCATCTCTTTCTATTGTTCTCTGTGAAGTTTATTACTATCTAAAAATACATGCTTAGCTAATTATTTGGATTTTTTTTAGCCAAGGGTGCAAATGCTCCTTCCACTGAATGTCTGTGCATGTCATTTGTCACACCATATTTTTAAAGGAAGACTAATGTCCAACAATGACTCATGGGCTTAGTTTTGAAGAAAATTTAACCACAAAACATCCACTTACTGTTTGAATCTGCCTCCATTTCAACAATGGCGTCTTCCTCAATGGACTCAGTAAGACACATTTCAGATGGAAACGCTAGAATGGGAGGTGAGTGGGGCCAAGCCAGACCCCCTTGTCTTTGGGTCCACACCAAACACCAAGCACAAGTCGACTGTCTTGTGCCACCACAGATAGCCATGTGTCTCCTTCCCTCCCCCAGAACACTGTGACCTGTGCTGGGATTACATTCACTTTGCAAGCCAGTTTATCTCACTAGACTAACCTTTCAGATCAATCATTAGGACTCCATGAAGAATGCACAGAAAATCAAGACTTAGTCATATATTTCAGTCTTAAGAGAACATGCCTGTGCCTTGTCTCTCATTACTCTTTATGGGATGCTAGGGACAGTCCAAAGTAGAAGAGACACTGTGAGACTCTTGAAAAATCTCTGCCAATTAAGGAGTGGCAGACTGTATTTTCCAAAGATGACCGTAAGTATATTTCCCATCCCATACACTCTTCTGCAAGGTGACCTTGTCACTCGACCCCATCAAAGGGTAGGGTTTATTTTACCAGCCCCTAGAATGTGGGCGGTCCTGCAACTGCTCTGAGCAATAGGATATGGCAGGAGTGATGAGGTGCCAGTGCTGGGTGTAGCCCTTAACTTTCTGGCAGTTTTCACCTTCTGCCTGTTGGAAGCCAGCCAGCACATGAGAAGTGACACTACCCTGAGGCCAACAAGCTATGAGAAAATCAAGCCACAGGAATAGGTTTTGGAAGACAAGATGCTATGTGGAGAGAGAAGGGGTCAAGGAGGCACAAGGGATCAGCTAAAGAAGATAAAGAAGGCATCTTAGAAGCAGATCCTTGGTTGGGTGTGGTACTCATGCCTGTAATCCCAGAGCTTTGGGAGGCCAAGGCAGGAGGATGGCTTGAGGACAGCAGTTTGTGACCAGCCTGGGCAACATAGCAAGACTTCATTGTTACAAAAAATTTTAAAAATTAGCTGGACATGGTAGCACGTATCTGTAGCCTCGGTTATTCAGGAAGCTGAAGCAGCAGGAGAATCACTTGAGCCCAGGAGTCGAAGGTTGCAGCGAGCTGACTGCCTCACTACACTCTAGCCTGGGCAACAGAGTGAGACCTCAACTCTTAAAAATTCTCCAGCCCCATGATTCCTAAAATAACTAGAAATTGACCTGCCATATGACCCAGAAACGTAAATCACTCTTACAAAAAAATACCTGCACTTACATGTTTACTGCACCACTATTTACAACAGCAAAAACGTGGAGCCAACTGTGCTGCCCATCAAAACTGGACTGGAGTTTTTTTTAATGTGGTAGATATACATGATGGACTATTACGCAGTCATAAAGAGGAACAAAATTATGGACTGCACAGCAACTTGGATGGATTTAGAGTCTATCATACTCAGTGATTTACCACAGAAACAAAGAACTGAGTATCACATGTTCTCACTTATAAGCAGATCCTGAACATTTATCCTAATTCGATAAGAAAGGGATTGGAGGCAGCTGGAAACTGCGAGGGGAGGGAAGAGGAGGGCACACAACATCAATAAGGGCACTTGATCTCAAACCAGGCAAAGGGGGGACCAAAGGGAGGCCCCAATTCTACCTGTACTATGGCCACTTTATACCTAATCCTGAATCCTACCCCCACATCTTTGAAATTAAAATTAGAAATAAATAAATAAATAAAAATAAAGGGACAGCAGCAGGACACAGAATCTCAATTTTTATACACACACACACACACACACATACATACACACATACATATTCATTTGGATTTTTGTTTTCCTTTCACATCATTTGAGTTCCTTAAAAAGTGGGCAAAAAGTGTGGTGATTCCTAAAAGCTCTAAATATCGACCTCCCATATGACCCCGTAATCCCCCTACTGGGAATATGCCCTGAAGAACTCAAATCACTCTATAAAAAAGATACCTGCACACACATGTTTATCGCAGCATTGTTCACAATAGCAAGAATCTGGAACCAACCATGCTGTCCATCAAAAGAGGACTGGATTTAAAAAATGTGGTACATATACACAATGGAATACTACGCAGCTAGAAAAAAGAACAAAATCATGAATTTCGCAGCAACCTGGATGGAACTAGAGTCTATAATACTGAGTGATCTCTCAAAGAAACAAAGATCTGAGTACCACATGTTCTCACTCATAAGTGGACCTTGAACATCTATCGTAATACTATAAGTAAAGGATCGATAGTGGTGGGAATCTATGGGGGGGCAGGGAGGGCAAGGGTGGTGGGATTAACGGTAGTCAATATCTGTCTGGGGGTGGGGGGACACCCCTTATCAACAAGGGTGCCTGAACGATGCACATTTGTATATCTAATCCTTAACTGTACCCCACAACTTTAAAATAAAAAATGTTTAAAAAAATTGTTTCATGAAATAAAATACATGTATATTGTATAAAGTTGTTTACCTACTAGTTAACCAGAAAGTATTATTTAGTTTTATTACTTTAATTACAAAAATCATAAAATAAAATGCATAAGCAATAAAAACAGATTATGCAACAAAAAAGTGGGCAAAGGACATGAACAGACACATCTCAAAAGATGACATGCAAGCAATCAAAAGATACATGAGAAAAAGCTCAGTCTCACTAATCATCAGAGAAATGCAAGTCAAAACTACAATGAGGTACCATCTAACTCTGGTAAGGATGGCTATCATTAAGTAAAAAAACAACAGGTGCTGGCACAGCTGCACAGAAAAGGGAACACTTCTACACCATTGTTGGGAATGTAAGCTAGTTCAACTTCTATAGAAATCAGTGTAGTGATTTCTCAAAGAGCTAAAAATGGATCTAGGTTCCCATAGGTTCCAGCCCAGGGAACACTCGGAAACCCTTCTTCCTTCTTTTCCTTCTTTTCCTCTGAGGAGCTAGTGTGCATAACTTTGGTTTTACAGTCAGAAAAAACCTGTGCTTAAGACTCTGCCTCTTCCTAGGTGTGTGACGTTGGGCAAGCAGCTAAAACTTCTCTGGGTCTCTCTTTCTTTGCCTACCAAATGAAGGCAATAACACCTCTAGCAAGCCTGTGAGGATGGAACAAGATAAGACCAAGCGTGTCACAAACAATTCATTTCATGTGGTTTGTGAGCAAACCTTTTTTGGGGGGTAGAGAGGGAAGGGTGTTGGAGTCTCACTCTGCCCCCCAGGCTGGAGTGCAGTGGCACACTCACGGCCTCCGCAGTCTCAACCCGCTAGGCTCGGTGACCCTTCCACCTCAGCCTTCCAAGTAGCTGGAACTACAGGCATGCGCCACCACACCCTGATCATTTTTTGATTTATTATAGAGATGAGGTCTCGCCAAGTTGCCCAGGCTAGTCTCAAACCTGTGAGCTCAGGCGATCCTCTCACCTTGGCCTCCCAAAGTGCTGGGACTATAGGCAAACCTTTTTTAAAATTTCGTTTTTTACAAATTTCAATAGTTAGGCATTTATGCTGAGGTATTAGAAGAAAACAGGCTTCATTAAGTCATGATTTTATGAATATTATGACTCAGGTTGAAGCTAATTAAAAAGCAGGTGAATTTAAAGAAAATATATTAAGTTACCGTTGCTGGGAAATGTTACATAGATGCTGCAGAAACACTGAGAAAATAAGGCATGTGGACACCACCCCCCATGCTGCACCCACACAATAGATATGAATGGACACCACCACTACCAAGCACGCAGCAGGTGCTGAGTAAGTGTCTGTTTCCCTCTCCTGTGGCACCAGTCTCTGCCCTTGAACTTGGCTCCAGCCTCATTAGGGTTTGTCCAAGGCTCAGAAGTTGGAGGTGGACTTCCCGCAGTCCTGGGGTTGTTTCCCTTCACCAGGGTGATGAGGAGGAAGAGTCTTCAGCGATGCAGGTCATGGTTTCCCTTTAAGCACCTCTTAAATAGTAGGGCCAGCCCACCTCCATCACATTTTGTTTAGGGCTTGCTATCCCCAAATCTGCCTCGGTCAGATGCTGCCCCATGCTGTTTAATTCCCACTGACAACTGATGAGACTTTTTGAGGACTCAAGAAGGCTGCTCATGAGTATCACTGAGACCCCTTTTCTTGGACCTACCAGTTATATAGGACGCCACGTAGCCCCCTTCCAAACATCGACTCATTCTAGGTAGCTGAGGCTAAACCAACTGAGAAGGTGTACTTGCTCTAGCCAGACCCATGAACAAAGACACCTTAAAGTTATAGGGAGCGATGGAACACTTCAGTTCCCAGAAACCTAGGCCCACATTTAAATGCACGCCACCCAGGCCCAATTTCAGAAAGGGCCCTTTGTCCGCTGTTCCCAGGGAACTCATCCAGCAGGGTCCCCGCTTCCACCTGCTGTTCATTCCACCCTTCGCTACACCTGGGCGTATTTCCTCCATCCACCGTGGACTGTTCTTCCTTCTCCACAGCCCTCAACCTAGCTGCTCCCTGCCTCCACACCAGGCCCAGGCTGTTCCCTGGGTCTAGAACGACCTTCCTCTCTACCCAGAGAAATTAAGTACATCCTTCAGACTTAAGAGAGCCTCCCTCCCAGGAGCCACCTCTGACCTTTGAGGAGTTAATGCCCTGCTACGCTGTGCTACTCCCTGCCTCATTTGACTTGTGGTGCCACGACCTGCTTCCACATCTGTGTGTGCACCTGACCATGAGTCCTGTTTCCAGTGTTTCATACAAGTCAGTAAGCAAAGTGAGTAATACGTCTGGAGAATGAGTGCATTCAGAAACCCCATGGGTGACCGTATCTACTCATTTAATTCACGGAACACATATTACATGCTAGGCACTGAGGATCCCATACTAAACCAGAAGGAAGGAAACATTCCTGTTCTCATGAGGTTTACATTCTAGATATGAGGAGATAAAGTTATACACAGATAAACAAGGCTACTTTAGACGATGATAAAGTTATGATGACACTAAAACAAGGCAACAGCATTCAGCAGGGATCTACAAAACTATGGCCAGTGGGTCAGATCCAGCGTGACACCTGTTTATATAAATAAAGTTTTATTGAAACACAGCCAAACCCACTTAGTGATATATTGTTTCTGACTGCTTTTGTGCAACAGTGACAGAGCTGAGTAGTTGTAACAGAGACCATACAGCCTACAAGCTTAAAATATTTATTATCTGGCCCCTTACGAAAACACTTGCAGAGCCTCCAAATACAGAGTGATTAAGTAGGGTGGGCAGGGAAGGCTACTCTAAGAAGGTGACATGTGGATGGAGACCAGAATGATAAGAAGGTGCCAGCCAGACAAATATCTGGGGTAAAGCATTTCAGACGGAAGGAATAGCACATGCAAAGAACCTGAGGCAGGACAGAAACAGAGAAAAGGCAGTGCAGCTTGGGCGTAACTAGGCAGTGAATGGTACAAAACAAGGCACCATGGCAAGCAGAGCACATGTGACATGAAACCTCACAGGCCATGGTAAGGGCTTCCTGCTAATACTCATGAATAATTCTGAAAGTCAGTGAATGTATATGGGTTTTTGGCAACAAATGGTGAAGTCATCTCTACAGAAGAGGAGAGGATGACAGCACCACTAACATGGGTGAGGAAGTCTCCCAGGTTGACTCAGGGTTCAAGGCTCAAGGTTTCTTTCTCACCATGAATGAAATCTCCACGTCCAGCTCTGCTTTTCAAATACATTACTCCCTACCCCCAGCACCAGGCCGATCCAACAGCTCAGGCAAGATGCTTCTAGAACAGCTGAATTAATGGCCATCCACGTGTTTCACCCACACTATTATTTGTATTTAAAAGACTGTTTCTTCTCTTACATTCATTGTGAAAGAAGCCATTAGCTCACTCTAAAAAATCACAGGTTTGGTACCTCAGTTATATATATATTTCCTTTACATACAATAAATATATCTTTTTAAAACATTCACCTGTCTATCCCCTAAAATCATCTCAGTTACACTCTGGGAAACAATTGCTGAGAGCTCACATCAACAGGAACCTCATAGATTTCAGTCCACACCCAACTCCTGAAGACACCATACTGTTGGGGAGGGGGGTCTGGGGTAGTCGTCGAGGGGCCAGTGGGGACAAAGGGCAGTTTAGGGCACAGCACAAGCTCTGAAGCTGCAGCTTAAACCCAGCCCTGTCCTGTACCAGCTGCATGCTCGTGGCCACATTAAACCTCAAGAGCTTCAGATTCCCGCCTAAAAAATGGCTTCAGGTCAAGGGGCTGTTATGAGAATTAAGAAATGTCCATGACTTGGCCCAGGACCTGACACATGGTAGATGTTCAGTAAATGACCATGGCTCTCTTGACTATAAATGCATCATTAACTATGGCCATAATTATGCCCATAAAATGTCCTTTGGTCTCTCAAAAAGTGCTAAAAGCACCTCCTGCCATCGACGTATCGGGCTTCTGAGACATCTGCGGCCCCAGCCCACTCACCAACTGACATCCCCCTGCCGCCCTGGGCTTTTCAGAAACTCTTGGTAGGTGTAGTGGTTTTCCATTGGGCTTACCAACTAGGTCTCCTTTTTCTTGCTTTCCTTTTATTTTCTGTTTTCAAAAGGTTCCTGACTAGCAATCTTTCAGAGGGGGAGGAGGAAAGAAATTACAGCAAATGTTCCTCTACTCTGGTCCCTGCTGGGTTGGGAGGCTCCTATTTCAGACTCAATCAGCTACCTGCAGGGTCAATGGATAAAATTCTTCCCCACAGGGATCAGGAGGAAGCGGCGCCACTGGGAAGCTTCCATGAGTGACCTGTGGCCTAAAACCCTCAACCCCTAGTAAGACCCAGTGACCTCAGACCTAGACAGGGTGGGAGCCCAATTTCTCCTAAGGAGCACCCAACTTACAAAAGCAGCGCTTCTCACTCTGACTCTGCAGGGGAAAATACAACATACATCCCCTGAAAGTAATTACCTTCAAGTTGTGAGGATCAAACACAGTCCTTAACAGGAGATAATCTGAAATTCACTTTGAAACCCCCTCTGCATGAGCAGACTTAAGTCTCTAACCGCTTAATTCAAGAAATCATTAAAAGTGGTCTGTCTTCCCTTGGCACAGAGTAAGGCAAGAGAAAGACAGCCAAGAAACCTGGTGGGTTCCTGATGAGAAACAGGACAGCAATAAAATCATTAAAAAAAATTTTTTTTAAAGAGAGGGTCTCACTCTGTCATCCAGGCTGGAGTACAGTGGCACAATGATAGTTCACAGCAGCCTTAAACTCCTGGACTCAAACAATTCTTCCACCTCAGCTTCTTGAGCTGAGCTACAGGTGTGCACCCCCACACCTGGCTTATTTTTTTATTTGTTGTTTGTAGACATAGGGTCTCACTATTTTGCCCAGACTGGTCTTGAACTCCCGAGTTCAAGCCATCCTCCCACTTCAGCCTCCCAAAGTGCTGGGATTCCAGGCACTCACCACCACACCCAGCTAATTTTTAATTTTTTTTAGAAATGGGATCTCACTATGGTGCCCCAGCTGGTCTTGAACTCTTGGCCTCAAGATATCCCCTCATCCCAGCCTCCCAAAATTACAGGATTATAGGCATGAGCCAGCATGCCTACCTTGATCCAAGATAATTCTGTCACTGGTTGACTCAATGGTACAAACATTGCTCTCACCTCCAGGCATGGTGCCTTGCTTCAGTCTTCTCTTCTAGCACTGTCTTCCAGGACCAGCTATGTTAAGTTGCAGGGCTCCGTGCAAAACAAAATGGGGGCTATTATGGTTACTTTTGTGTGTCAACTTGACTGGGTCATGGGGTGCCCAGATTAGACTTTGTTTCTGGGTGGGTCTGGATAGGTGTTTCTGGATGAGATTAGCATTTGAACTGGCAGACTCAGTAAACTGGGTGGTCCTTCCCAATGTGGGTGGACCTCATCCAATCAGTCCAGGGCCCAAATGGAACAGAAAGGAGGAAAGATGAATCTGTCCTTTTTCTGCCTTACTGCTTGAGCTGGGACATCCATCTCATCTTCTGCAGCTCTCAGAATGCAGTTCACATCGCCGGCTCCCCTTTGCTTTAGGACTGAATTTCATGACCAGCTTTCCTGGGACTCCAGTTTGCAGAATGAGAATGGTGGGACTTCCCAAACTCCATAATCATGTGAGTCAATTCCATAATGTCTCTTAACTACCCTTTACTAGACAAGTTGAGCATCCCCAGTCCAAAATTCTGAAATTGGACATGCTCCAAACCCTGAAACTTTATGAGCATCAGCGAGATACTCCAAGAAGATGCTCACTGGATTTTGGATTTTCAAATGTGGGATGCTCTACCAGTAACTATAATGCAAATAAACAAAAATCTGAAATCCAAAACACTCTGGTCCCAAGCATTTTAGTTAAGGGATACTCAGCCTATACCTGGTTCTGTTTCTCTGGAGAGCTCTAATACAAGCACTTTGCTTAAAAATTAAGAATTTTAACATGGCGACAGCAGAACATTACAACAAGCATGGGCTTTCCTGCAGAATACCCCTGCTCCCGCTCCCCCTGGTCCCAGACAGTCATGAATCTGGTCTTGCCTGCATCCCTTTCCAGGCTTCTCCCATGACTGCTCTCCCTAGATTTTCCCAATCTGGTCAGATTCTGTGATTTGATAAAGGAATTCTTTTTTTCCCCTCCTAATTTGTGAATGTCTATATGTGGTCTTTCAGTTTCACAATCAATAAATCCCCTTTCTTGCAAAAATGAAATGACATAAAAGCCAAACTTCCCAGGAATATTCAGGGATGCTCAGAGCTTTTCAGTGTGTAGACTGAACCAATAAAAGCTTAGGATCCCAAAGTCTAAGCTTCTTTTCATTTCTATTATTTCATTCTAAAAGATAGGATTCAAAGTCAACCTGGGACTGAACAGCACTCATAACTCAGTTAAAAAAAGAAAAGTATAATGACCCAAAGTGTATGATAAATATAAAATGGGAAAAGTTACATTTAAAAAAGCTAGTAATTTAAAATATATGTGATATTATGTATCATAATTTACAACATACAGAATAAAAATAAAACCATCTCCAGAGCAGGGGTGGGTGAGCTTTTTCTGTAAAGACCCAGAAATAAGCAATTTTGGCTCTGCAGGCCAGAAGAATCTTTGTGGCAGCGACTTAACTCTGCAGTGCAGTGCCAAGTAGCCACAAGAAATACATAAATGAATGAGTGTGGGTGTGTTCCAATAAAGCTTTATTTATAAAAACAGGCATCTGGCTGGATTTGGCCCTCGGGGCCCTTATTTCACTGACCTCCTTATCTAGAACAGCGCTTCTCAAACTTCTATGTGCACACGCTCACCTGGGGACCGTGCTCAAGTGCAGACTCTGATTCTGAAGGTCTGGAGTGGGGCCTGAGCTTCTGCATTTCTAACAGGCTCTTAGGGGATGCTGATGCTTCAGCTCCAAGGACCTCCCTTGGAGCAGCAAATGGGTACTCCAAAAAAAGAATAGGAGGAAAACCCACAAAAGAACCCAGATTTAAGAAGCGCTTGAGCAGAACACGGTATATAGAAAAGTAATTTATTTTCTCATCACCACGGAGCAGAGTTATGCAATTTAAGTCTATCTTCAAAAGGGGAATACCATGTCATTGGAGATCAAGGATGGAGTTAACTATCATTATCAGAAAGCAAAACGCTACACAGTTTTTAAGCCCTGCTGTGCATTTTCTTGTGACAGCTAACAGCGACGTATAGCAATCAATGCAGGTAAATGAATCCATTCGAAGGCAGGCCACGGATGGTAAATCACATTGTCCAATAAAGTTGCTAAATTAGCAACTTTGTGATGCAGTGTGATGCAGAGCATTTTGTGTAAAGAGTGAATCCTCTCTGGAATGAGATGGACCTAGGGGACAATGGCTAGCAGGACCCAGACAGTGGCAGGGGAGCAGGAGCCATGACTGTGTGTCTCTCTGGGGTCTGGGAAGCTTATGTGGAAATTGGAATTGAGGCTCTTCCTGTGTGTCTCAAGGCCTTAGTGAAGGCCTGTCTCCCACAGGCAGATGCCAGTGCTGGGATTTCACATGGAGCAGTCTCTAATAAACCTCGGAATTCAGTTTATAGTAAGATCCAAAATGGTTGGTCCTGCTCATATGCTGCTGGAGGGAATGGAGAATGGTACAGCCACTTGGAAAACAGTTTGATGATTTCTTAAAAAGTTAAATATAAATTTGCCTTGTGACTCAGCAATCCCACTCCCAGGAATCTACCCAAGCAAAATGAAAACACACGTCACACAAATGCTCCCAGTAGTATTATTCACAATAGCCAAAAAGTGGAAACAAGCCAAGTGTCCATCAGCCGACAGATGGACAAACAAAATGTGGTATATCTTCATGGGGGAATACTACTCAGCAACATGCCCTCAAGACATGAATGGGCCTCAAAAACATGACACTATAGCCAGACACAAAGACCACCTATTGTACGCTTCCATTTATATAACATGCCCAGAATAGGCAGATCTACAGAGACAGCAGATTAGTGGTTGCCCAGGGATCAACTCAGGAGCCTTATTAGGCTGATGAAAATATCCTAAAACTAAGGCTGTGTGCAGTGGCTCACACCTGTAATCCCAGCACTTTGGGAGGCCAAGGCAGTAGGATTGCTTGAGCCCAAGAGTTTGAAACCAGCCTGGGCAACATAGCGAGACCTTGTCTCTACAAAAAAAAAGGTTTTTTTTACTTAGCTGAGCGTGGTGGTGCATGACTGTAGTCCCAGCTATTTGGGAAGCCGAGGCAGAAGGTCAAGGCTGTGGTGAGATCGTGCTACTGCACTCCAGCCTGGGTGACAGAATGAGAAGATCCAGACTATTCAAAAAGAAAAGAAAAGAAAAATATCCTAAAACTAGATTACGGTGATAGTTGCACAGCTCAGTAAATTTTCTAAAAATCATTGGATAGAACCCTTTAAATGTGTAAATTTTACAGTATGTAAATCATACCTCAATAATGTTGTTTAGAAAAAAGCAAAGGTTCCTGGGTCTTCCCCTTTTTCACGTCTCATCTCCGTAGTCCTTAAATAACTTAGGAATCCCATAAACTGCAGCAGACCCAAAGACATGTTGGTTATTTTAGATGAAGCTGAAGCAAGTCTTCTGGCCCAGGCCCTGGAGATGGCCCTTTAACAGTTTCATCAAAGGAGGAAAATATACATACTGGAAACCAGGTCCTTGATTTTTTACACTGAACATTGAGTTCATCAGTGGTCACTGGGGCAGAGCAGGGCAATGCCCTCTAAAATGCCTCTGAGATGCACTGCCTGGAGCTCCAGTCCAACAGCTTGTGGAGGCCTGAGTCCCGCGGGGAATCAGGAGTGTCCTGATGACAAAAGCCTAACCCCCCAGCTGTGTTAGAAAAAAGAAAAACTTGCCACATGGAGCGCCAAATTCACCACACCCCATGTATATCCACACCCACAAACTCACACAGCCACCCAAGACGGCATGTTTTTTGAAGTATCTTGTCATCCTGAAAAGTGACTCTTTGAGGTCACACTCGGATGCCAGGAACAACTCCTATGTGCTTGGAAGAAAATGAAAACTCTTACTGGAGATACAACTTTGGCTGGCCTCCAAAGGGTGCAAGAAAATCTTAAGAAATTCTGAGCTATTGCAACATCCTCTCCTTGGGAAAAACATTTCCAGTGGATGGGGAATCATAAAAAGTTAAGGAGGTGGGGTCGGGAGGGGATGTCTAGAATGATCCACACTCTACAGTGGTTTTCTTCCCAACTCTGCATCACCTACAAACAACACACTTGACACATGACAGTGGCAACCTGCTCAGGTTCGAAGGCAGAACTTGGGGCTGAGAGCTGGGACTTGAGATGGCCCACATAGGAGTCCTGCTGTGACCTTGGTCATCTAGGGGCCGGGGCCCAGGTACCTGAGGCCCTCAGGTACAGATAAAACTCTGCCAAGGAGACTTTGGGGCCTGAGAACCAGAATGTGAGCTCCAGCAAGAGACTTAATAGCATTCCCTTTGTAGCCCCAAAGGCATTTGAATCAGGAACACTAGCTTCACAGCTAGAGGCCTGATAATCTCTTTCTCCCTTTTCATTTGAAAAAGAAAATATCTAAGATACTAGAGAATACAGTAAAATTCTTAACTCCATTTTTTTTCTCTTTTTTTTTCTTCTTTCCTAGTGGCAAGGCTGGATAAGCTTATCAAGTGCAGGCAAACTACATCTTAGCTCTGATCCTTTTGAGAAATCCATTTGGCGCCTTTAACGTTTCATTTGGCAGATTGAATTTCGGACATGTATTTATGGGGCTGGGTTTGCCCTTAACAGAGTATTGCATAAATCCCATTACATTATCCACTTTAGCGTGTTTGGGGTTTTCTAAGCCAGGGCTTTATCTAAGTGGACAGCCTGGGAATGACCTGTTCTGGCTCAAAAACTCTCTCCTCTCCCCCGGAACTAACTTTTGCAAATTGTCTCCATCATCATCAACGTCAAGCGATATTTTTGGAAAAGTTCTTCCAGGCATGGCCCAGAGCTAAGCATGTCCCAGCCTCAAAGGAGATAGCGACAGCATGTCATCACCCACCAGCAGGTTAGAGGAATTCCTTCCAGGGACCACCTCATCCCACATCCTCCTTCCTGGCAACAACCAGAGAAGGTCTGTTACCGATGCAGTCCTTCTCTGTCTTTCTTACATATCCAAAAATCAATCAATCAATCAATCAATCAATCAAGGTACAAGGAAAAGTGAGCTATGAGAAAATAAAACAAATTAGAGTGAGCAATCTGAAAGAAGCCAGTTCTCCTTTAACACTAGGTTGATCTCTTTTTTTTTGAGTTAGGGTCTGTCTTACTCTGTTACTCAGGTTGAAGTGTGCAATGGAACACTCCTGGCCACCACAGCCTCGACCTGCTGGGCTCAGGCAATCCTTCTATTTCAGCCTTCCAAGTAGTTGGGACTATAGGTACACCACCATGCCCAGCTAATTTATTTTTATTTTTTGTAGAGATGAGGTCTCACCAAGGGGCCTGGGCTGGACTTGAACCCCTGAGCTCAGGAAATCCCCTCACCTCAGCCTCCCAAAGTGCTGGGATTTCAGACATGAGCTGCTGGCACCCGGCTTAAGGTTCATCTTTCTTTTTTTTTTTTGAGTTGGAGTCTCACTCTGTCACCCAGACTGGAGTGCAGTGGCACGCTCCCGGCCACCGCAGCCTCAACCTGCTGGGCTCCGGCGATCGTTCCGCCTCAGCCTTCCAAGTAGCTGGAACTATAGGCGTGCGCTACCATGCCCGACTAATTTTTTGATTTACTGTAGAGATGAGGTCTCGCCAAGGTGCCCAGGCGGGTCTCGAACCCGCGGGCTCAGGCAATCCACTCACCTCAGCCTCCCAAAGCGCAGGATTACAGGTTGAGCCACGGAGCCCGGCTAGGTTCATCATTTTTAAAGAATGGAATTAGCAACCCCGATGACACACATGTGGTTAGGTGTACATCTGAAAGGAGGGGTGCGTGAGACAAGCCAGGCATGCAGGAGGTGCGCCACACTGCTGGGCCCATGTGTGTACTGCACACATCTTCGATAGACCTTCCCAGCTCGCTCTCTCCTGGTGGGGCTGGACAGGCTGCTGGCTGTGCATGCAGCAAGGTGTGGGGGCCTCTAAGATGCCTTGTGAGCCAGGTGCTCAGGGGTCCAGCGTGGCACATGCCACACACCGGTGGAGCGGTCACACCAGGCCAAGGTTAAGGGCTGCTTCCGTCCTCCTGGGATCCGTCCTGGAAGCATAGTCACAACTCTCCAATCACTGACTTTTCACAGAAATAGACTGCATGGCAGAAATGCAAGGAAAGTGGCTGGCAGTGGGTCAACCTCAGAACCCCAGGTAAAGCTAAAGGGGTGAGTGCTCCCTGGCCTTCTGGAACCTTCTTTTTCCAAGGCACAGCCCTCCCCGTCCACTGCCCAGAGCCCAGCAATCCACTGCCCAGAGCCCAGCAATCCCTTTCTTCTACTACACAAGCAAGTTTTTTTTTTTTTTTAAAAGGCAACAGCAGCTGCAGTAAATGAAGAAGTGTACGTGATGAGGGCCCTTTGGGCTATTTCAGGCTCTGTCCCTGTCTGAAGGTGTCTGTGGGTTTGGTTACATCTAAGTTTGGCCTCAGAGCTTATGAAGGAAATGCTTCTTGATGAGGAAAAAAAAAAATCTCAGGAGTCTCCACTGATTCACTCAACCAATGAACTCATTCAACAAACATCCTACTATGTGCCAAGTTCCAGTGGGTGACCCAAGGGAAACCAGTGTACAAAAAACCCAATACCTCTTTCCAGGGCTTAAGTCTCTAAAGATTCTTCCCTTGATTTTATTTTAGTCTACACCACTTGCCCCTGAGCAGCTGGGGACAGACACTGCACAGTTATTGAATGACTTTCATGGACTGCAGGAAGCATGAAGCATGTATGACTTCATTGACTTCCACTGGAAGGTGGGCACAGGTAGTAGTGATGTCCCCATCTAAGGGATAAGGAAATCAAGGCTCAGAGAGGTGAAATGACTAGCTCAAGGTCATATATTCAGAAAGAGGTGGAGGGATTTGAACCAAGGCTGTTGGGCCCTGGAGCTCCCACGCATGGCTACTATGCTGCCTTGTCTTTCGGGAGTTCACTGTGATCTGATCTCAGCACTATCATGGTGACCAGCACGTAGTGGGGGCTCAGTCAGTGCTGGCTAATGTGAACGTGATCATCTTATTTAAAGTTCCTGCAATCACAATTGGCTTTTAAGCTATGGGTTGGGAACGAGGTCATTCTATAAAAATGGAAAGCAGAAATTTACCCTGAGGAATTCTTTTTAAGAGTTAGGGATAGAAGTCCAAAAAGGAACCTGCTTCAAATGACCAGAGAGCTCAGACATGGCCTCAATACATGATTAAATGAGATGCACTGGAGAATTATGTAACCCTTAGGAAACACAATTTAAATCTCTGCTGGTGCTTTCCTTTGTGTAAAACCAGCATTTCTGTTAAGCTCGAGATACAGAAGAGCAGGGTCTTCTCTAACTTGCCTGGGTCATGTAGGGGAAAGAAGAATGACACATGTCTGCTTTGTGACACATGTGCTTCCCAGAGAGCAAGTCTAAGAGGCCAGGCACGCAACACGGCTGAGAGTAATAACAATAACGACAATTGGCCCTTGTGATCATTTCCAGGGTGCCAGACTCATGTTCCATGATCGACTTGCATTGTCTCATTTAATCCTCGCAAGAACCTTTTGTGGCAGGCAGACCATACGGGTCCCGTTTTACAGACAGCAAAACTGAGTGAAGCCAAGTGCTGAACTCAGGCCATCTGCCTAAGGGCTGTCAGTCCTCAGATGACATTTGCAACACTCTGTACAAAGAACACCAAAGATTATGTCAAGGGAAAAAAAAACATGCTCACCAAAATCCTGACATCTCAGACATGAAGGCAAGACATCTGGAACCATCTGGGTCCATATGGAGTACGAGCTGCCCTGCCTCCCACTTGAATGCCATTCCCCTGGGCTAAACTCCCACATGTGGCCAGAGAAGCCCACTTTTTAAACCCATGATCCTCCTCCTCCAATCATGCTTGGCTCCAACAGAAGCCAAGAAGGCATCTGGGGACAAGTGATCTTCATCTGCACCAAATGTTTATTGGAGCCACTCAAGAAAACGGTCCCACATGAAGCCGGTATGCACGATGTCACCCGCATCTGCTTGGCTGCACTTGTACCCACACTGCAATACTTGGAGTTAAGTCTCTCTTGGAATGCCAACCTAAACAAATATCACTAGGTCTAACAAGACTGACAGCCTACTTTTCATGGAGCCATCATGTAGATGAAGAAAAGAGAGAGAAAGAAATCAGATTGCTTCTTCAAAGTATCCCCTCCAATCACCAGTTAGAGAAAACTGTCCTTGGGGTCAGAGGGGACTTTCAGAAGTGTGCAGGAACACAGATCTGGCAAGTTTTAAAAATACACTGAAATTCAAGCAGGGCACAGCAGCTCATGCCTGTAATCCCAGCACTTTAGGAGGCTGAAGCAAGAGGACCACCTGAGGCCAGGAGTTTAAGACCAGCCTGAGCAACATAGCAAGACCCTGTCTGTGAAAAAAAAAACTGGTTGGTGGTATGTGCCTATAGTCCCAGTTACCTGGGAGACTGAGGCAGGAGGATTGCTTGCGCTCAGGAGTTTGAAGCTGCACTGAACTACAATCACACAACTGCACTCCAGTCTGGGCAACAGAGTGAGACCCCAACTCAAAACAATAATAACAATAACAACAACAACAGCAGCAGCAGCAGCACAGTGAAGAGTACTTTCCTGATTCCTAGGCTATTTCCTCAGAGCCAAGTCATGCCTGCAGCAAAGGGGCTGAATACTTGTCGTGGCTTGGTGCAGCCAGCCATTCAGGGCAGGACCATATGCACTTAACAACAGAATGCTTGAGGTTTGCAGAGGAACCAAAATTACAAACTATCAGAGGAGGGAAAACCCTCACACCAAATGCCAAGGGGACATTTAGGAAGAGAGGAAAGATTAAGCAAATGGAAGAGATGGAAACCCTTTTCGCCGAGTAGGAGGAAGAAGCAAGGCTTCTAAAACCATGAGGAGCTCCCTAATGGTCAAAGAAGTGGAACATTTAAACAGGTCTGCTCTTCTGCAATTTCCCTGAGATCAGGCAGCTGTGAGGGACCCTAATCAGAAAGGAGAATGGGAGGAAGATGATCATGGAACAGGGCTATCCTCTCACTCTGGTTTGATGGCTGACATGTCCCAAAGAATTTTCATCTCTGTTATTTTCATATCCTACCCAATATGGTGATCACAAAGATAAGAGAAAAAGATAAGAGACAGACCACTACTGCTTGACTTCACCAAAAATGTCTACTGTATGGGATACTCATGTCCTCATTGAGAGTGACTATGGCCAAGATAAGTGCAAAATGGAGATCAGATTAAGCCTATGCAGGACCACTGTATGTTATGACTATACGTGATGGTGACACTGATGGCATGGGGGCCTGCTCTCTGCCATTATCTACGACATCCCAGGCTGGATTTATGACAATCCAGCAGTGGTAAGTTTCACACATTAGAGTCAGGGGAGTCAGCGTCACATAGGAATTTAAAGCAAAGGCAGCTGAGTGAAAAAACCTGTCTGAACACTTACTAATGATGTGGCGGTAAGCACGTAGTAACCCTTGTCTGTAAGATGGGCATAACCAGTGCCTACCTCTGTTCTGATGACCGAGTAAGATAATACAGTTAGGGACTTAGAATAGCATTAGGCACAAAGTATACCAAATAAACGTTAGCTATTTTGTTAAAATTATTATTTATTGTTGTTATCATGGTCATTATTTAATTTATAAGCCGTTACACAGAAGTCTATAGGATAAATCCAGTCCACAGGAATGTTTTGCTTCGTTCACATTTTTGAAAACACAAACTTGAATTAGTTGCCAATATTGACCAGCAATTACACTAAAAAAAATCCAAATTTCTGATTTCCTTTAAGAACTGAAGAGCAGATAACACTGGGCCTGATTTCCTTACAGTCATAGTCAGTAAAGCCAAGAAGCCACCATTTACTTCAGGCAGAGCATTTGCTCTCCTGTTCACCAAAGTCCTCACCACTCCCTATTGCCCTGCACCTATAGCACATACTTACCTAACCTGGTCTCAGGGGCATTTTGACCTTTGCTTTAATTCCTTAAAGTCTTATCTTCATTTGCAATTCTTGGATTTTTTTTTAAAATACAAAGTACTCTAAGTAGTAATGGTAAGAATAGATAATGAAAAAGACTAAGTCTCCCCTTAGGAAATTCTCAGTAAGTGCCAGATAATGGCTGAGGATAAAGATAGGATCATTATCAAAAGGAAGATAAAGACCCAGCACTCTGCAACAACCTTCTTCACACATGGCCCAAAAACGAGCTGCCAGAGCTTAAGCATCAAAAGTGTTAAAGTTATTTTCACTATCCCACTCTGTGCCAGTTAATTTGATGTTTCAACTTGTCTGGGTTACAGGGTGCCCAGATATCTGGCCAACATTATTCTGGGACTTCTGTGAGGACATGTCTGGATGAGATTAATATCTGAAATGTGGACAAAGTAAAGCAGATTTCCCTCCCTAATGGGGGGTGGGCCTCATCCAATCAGTTGAAGCTCTGAGAAGACTCTTATCTGTGTATGGAGAACTCTTTCTGCCTGACAGCTTGAGCTGGACGTCCATCTTTCCTGTCTTTGAACTTGGGTTAAAACCTTGGCTTTTCCTGGGTCTTGAGTCTTTTCAGACAGGAACTACACATCGGCTTTCCTGGCCTCCAACTGACCACTGCAGATCTTGGGACTTCTCATCTTCCATAATCATGTGAGCCAACAATAAATCTGTGTGTGTGTGTGAGAGAGAGAGAGAGAGAGAGAGAGAGAGAGAGAGAGAGAGAGAGAGAGAGAGAGAGACAGAGACACATCCTGCTGGTTGCTTTTCTGGAGAACCCTAAAGAAGCTCTTATCAAATGGATGGTGCAGAGTTTCCAACTGATGGCAGACTGGAATCAAAGAGCAGCGTATTGCCCTTCCTGTGAACCGTCATTTAAGCTAAGGAGACTCAATACCCTGTAGGTTCATCAGCAGCTGCAGGCTGACTAGAGTGTGCTTTTTAGGTACTGCAGGTCCCATGGCCTGGATTCTCAATGAGCCTGTGGATTCTCCCGCTTTGAAAGAAGGGCAGGGGCCACCCCTGGGGAATGATGGAAAAAACAGCAAAGCATCCTCCCAGAAGTCCTTGCAGCTCTCTTTCTGCTTCCCCATCTCTCAAGCCCAGCTCTCTGTAATCTCAGTGTCTCGGAGAAGAGACATAAACATGACCACCTTACTCCTACTAAAATCAGCGACTTTATGGCTTCACCTTCTTTCAAAACTAAACCAGGAGCAGTGTCAGGGGGAATTAGAGTTTTCTTCTTCACATGTTCATCTTCCAAGTATTTCTCAGTGAGCGTGAGTTACCTTAATCAGCAAAGATGATACAAATTATTGATTCATTCTACATTCCCTCTATGGGAAGTGGAGTTAGCTCAGTGTTCAAGGACTCAGAATGCTGGAGCCAGACTGGCTGGGTGCAAACTTCGACTTGGCCCTGCGACCTTGGGCAAGGGTCTTCGACTCTTTTGTACAATGGGTATCAAAACTAATTCCCTCACAGGGCTGCAGTTTAATTCAAGCAAAGAGCTTAACACGTGCCTGACAAGTAGAAAATGCCCAGTAAGTACTTGCTACTCCTATTATTGTCATTTCATAGTATTTATATATGGTAGTATATTGTGTATGATACGAATGCATATTATATAGCATTTGTTAAGTTCTTGGTATGTGCCAGGCATTAGAAATATAGTAATATAATTAACCTTTGGCCTCATGAGTCTTAACCCTATCTAGCGGGGGATTGGGCATTATTCATACACACACCTCTTTCGGTTCCAGGGTCCAATCCAGAAAACTGCATTGCATTTTGTGATCACATCCAGACCACAGGGTTTTTGTTTTTGTTTTTTGTTTTTTCAAAAAAGCTCAGGCTGGGTTCAGCAGCTCAACCTGTAATCCCAGAACTTTGGGAGGCCGAGGCAAGTGGATTGTCTGAGCCCGCAGGTTCAAGACCAGCCCGGGCAACTTGGCGAGACCTCATCCCTACAATAAAATAAAAAATTAGCCAGGCGTGGTAGCATGTGCCTGTAGTTCCAGCTACTTGGAAGGCTGAGGTGGAAGGATCACCAGAGCCCAGCAGGACGACGCTTGGATGGCTGTGAGTGTGCCACTACACTCCAGCCTGGGCGACAGAGTGAGACTCCAACTCAAAAAAAAAAAAGAACTCAAAGCTGATTATTTTCTTGTCTTGAAATCCCAATAATTTCCCATGAAACTCCGAATAAAATCCAAACTCCTTGTCTCAATCTCAAAGCTCCCCCACAATTTAGCCCACTGACCTGCCCCCCCGATTTTCCAACTCCCACTCCCCCTGTCCTTACCGAGTATGCACCGGTCACAGTGGTCAAGTCTTTGAATCCCACACTTCCTCTGTGCTTTCCAGTCTGAAAAGCTACTTCCTCAGATGTCCCCAGAGTGGTTCCTCCTCACATTCTGTGTGGATGTGCACATCACCTCCTCAAAGAGACCTCCCCTGGTCATCCCAGCCAAATCAGCCTCAGCCCACGCGAGTCACCCTCTAGCCCACAGTTCTCTTTTCTTTTCATAAGAGTGCTCACGGACATCTGAACAGACCCTATTTATAGATTTATGTCTAACCCCCTCTGCTAGTGGGTAGGGATCTTGTCTTTCTTGTTCACCCTTTTAGGTGCCTAGAACAGCACCTGGAGCATAGTAGGTGCTCATTACGTATTTGTTGAAATAAATACTGCTTGAAGGAGTGAATGGATGAAGGGCAGGCATCTGTTTTCAAATGCTCACTGATGTGTCCTGAGAACCTAGTACAATGTCTGGTGCATAAATATTTGTTGAAATAGAAATGGGGTGGAAGAAGGAAAGGATGAATGAAGGACATCAATTTTAAGTGTTTGCTGATGCATCCCAAGGACCTAGCCACAGCCGTTGGCACGTAGTAGGTGCTCAATTCATATTCATTGAGATGAAAATGGGTTGAAGAATGGATGAGGAGAGGACACCATTTTTAAACGCTCTCTGCTGAAGCCCAAGAACCTAGCCCCGTGCCCGGCACAAAGCAGGGACTCCATAAATACGTATTGGATAAATGGCATTTGAGTGCATGTCACTCGTTTTCAAAGCAAGAGGTGACCACCTAGAGTGAGTGGGCCTCTCTCCAGAGGCTGCCAGCACAGAAGGCCCAGAGCCCTTCCCAACAGCTGCCTGGGTGTCTGCATGGAGACGCCGGCTGTGCCACGCCCGCCCCGGGCCCTGCTCCCCCTGCTTGCTCAGGAAGTGCCAGCCACCCGTCCCAGCACGGAGGCTCCTCAGCGGCTGCAGTGCAAGTTGCCTTGGAAAAGGCAGCTGATTAATACCCTCGGAGGGTCTATTGTCTGAATCCTGTCACCAGGGGAGAAACAGCTGTTTACAGTTTGTTTATTCATCTTCCTCTGGAGCCCTTGGGAGGAAGCACAAGCGCTTGTTCTCCAGGGCACAATTCAGCAGCTGAAGTGAGTGAAGAAAACGGTGTTTATTTTTAACTAGATAAAGAGGGGGCACTCTTACAAAGTTTGGACACTAGCAGGAAGGCAGCTCTCCGGGAGGTGCCAGGCCTCGTGGCGATGTCTTGCACTCTGCCTCTCAAAGGCTGCTTGAGAGTCTATTCCAACTCCCCACTGGAAATTTAGGCTTAGGCCATGGGGCTCAGTCAAACAGAGGGCTCAGGTGAGTGCCTATGAATAGGAAAGACCTAGAAAAGCTCTTCAGGCTCAAAAATAAGAGAGCAAGATACCCACGGAAAGTGACCATCTGCTACACAGGTAGCATCCTACACAGGTACTGCCATGGACAGTTGTGTAGGTTAGGCACTGCACAAAGGTGCCCAAAGGGAAAATCCAGCCAGTGACTGCTCATCAAGCAATGCCCCACAGTCCAAGACTGCATTGTTCAGAGGAAGGGGCACCTTTTCTCCATACACACACTGTTTGCTGGCCAAGCCACAGTCCCACCTAGAGTGGGCATTTTTCTCTAACCCACATAAAAGCACCACATAGCATCCTATAAGCAGATAGTGTCCAACAGCCCAGGTTGAAAACTCAGACTTCTGGTTCTCCCACCCTCTTTTCTTCTTCCTTCATAAGATTCCTCTACCATCGTTTTCACGACAGAATGCTAATAACTATATAGTCAAGTTTCCCCTTGAGGTTTAGCTACAATGTAGAATTGGGCAAGACTCTCCCTTAAGTCTGAGAAGGTGCTAGAAAACTTCTGCTGGGCTTTGGGCATCTGACTGTGGGCTATGGCTTCTGATTTCCTTGGTGATGGAACACAAGGAAGAAGTTTACATTCTACTAAGAAACATGAGGTCAAGGGCACCAAGGTGCCAGGGACAGGCTGGGGTAAGGGAGAGGGAGAGAGAAGAAGAACGGGGTTTAAGAAGACACAAGGATAAAGGAAGCTCTGGCCCAAGGTCAGCCCAAAGTCCACAAGTTCAAAGCAGCACAGAAACCATCCTTCGCCTCTGGACCCTGGTTCAGATAGAGGCCATGGTGTCCTATAAGCGTCCAAGCAGGGACTACCCCGAAGCATCTGTGCCTGGATGCTGACAGTAGCAGGTCACGGATCTCACCTCATCCCATCAGGCTCCCTGCTGTGTCCAGCAAGGTCGAGGGTAAAGACAGGAATGGGAGAGGATGGGTGCTGAGCCAAAGCACCTTCCAGACTACATCACTGAGCTCCGCCCCAATCCCTGTTCTCGGAGAGCACTTGTACCTGGGTCTGAATGCAGGTATCTGCAAGATATCATTGGGCTCACAGCACATTCAAGCACCTGCCTGCACCTGACTCTCTACACCTATCATCCTTCAGAAATGCACCTCTTCCAGCAGAACAATTTTTTTTTTAAGAGGACTTACTCTTCTAATACTTTTGTCTATATCAGGGGCAGACAAACAATGACACACACTAAATCTGGCCCAAGGCCTGCTTTTGTAAATAAAGTTTTATTGGGACATGCCCATTCGTTCATATGCTGTCCTTGGCCACTTTTACACTACAAGGTCAGAGATGACTAGCTGCAGGAGATCGTGTGGCCCGTGAAGCCTAAAATATTTACTTTCTGCTCTACAGCATTTATGTATCTATGAGAGTGTTTATTGTTTATTACTTGCACTCTCCCTCTAAGATGTTAAGCCCACACAATGGGGCCTCTGTTTTGTCCATGAATATATTTCATACTCTTAGAGCAATACCCAGCAGGTCCTAGGTCCTTGGTAACTATTCACTGAATAGACGAATGGATGGATGGATGGATGGATGGATGGATGTCGCCTGACAGGGTAGACATTATAATCATTTTATTTTGAACACGAGGAAGTGAGGTCCCAAAAACTCCAGTGGTACTGAACAGAGTTTCACAGTTGGTCTGCAGTGGCACCAGGATTTTCCACTAACGACGGTAGACCCCTCTTTAAGTCAGCTACGTGGCTTCTGGAACATAACTGAACCGCCTCTGCTATCGTCTTCTCATCTGTCCATCCTGTCTCACCCTGTCTTCCTCATGGAGCCGTTAAGGGTACTAAATGAGATAACAGCCACAGCTTTGTTTTGTGTAAGGATGTATTCATGTGTTTTTCAGTTTATATATTAACTTACTTAATCTTCACAATCACCTCCTAAAGTAATGACCATTGTCATCCCCATTTTACAGATGGGACACTGAGGCAGGGAGAGGTCACCTGACTGGTCCAGGCTCAGCCAATTAGTAAGGGTGGATGCAGGACTCAAGCCTGGGCTCTTGGTTCCATTGATCAGGTGATGCGTCCTCTTCTAGACATGAAGTGGGTTCAACCAGCCCCAAAGTGTCATGTTCTGAAAACAGTTCCCCTCCCATTCTTAGGGGTCAGACCACCAAGATTTCTTTCTTTCTTTCTTTCTTTTTTTTTTTTTTGAGGCAGGGTCTCACTCTGTCATCTAGACTGGAGTACAGCAGCATTATCACAGCTCACTGTAGCTTTAATCTCCTAGGCTTAGGTAACTCTTCTGCCTCAGCCTCCCAAGTAGCCTAGACTACAGGCTCCCACCATCATGCCCGGCTACTTTTTTAATTTTTTGTAGAGATGAGGTCTCACTATGTTGCCCAGACTGGAGTGCAGTGGCACAATCACAGTTCACCGCAGCCTTAACCTCCTGGGTTCATGTGATCCTTCTGCATCAACCTCCTAAATAGCTGGGGACTATAGGCACACAACCACATGCAGCTTATTTTTTTTATATTTTGTATAGATGAGGTCTTGCTATGTTGCCCAGGTTGATCTCAAACTCCTGGGTTCAAGTGATTCTCCCTCCTTGGCCTTGCAAGGTGTTGGGATTACAGTTGTAAGCCACTGAGCCCAGACCCCCAAAATGTCAGAAATGTGCTTCCAGAAACATCCATGTCTCCCCTCCATTCTGCAGCTAGTCAGACAGAAAAGAGGGGGAGGAATACCCTGCATTCCAGAGTACCCCTTCTAAGGACTCAGGGAACTGGCTCTGAGCTGGACACAGTCTGGGGACCCCACTCAGCACTGAGATTCGACCAATCCTCAGCAGGGAACAGCCAAACCCAACTAGAGCCAAGGCCATCCCCCCTGCAGAGGACCTGGGGGCAGCCAAGGCCACCTCCAAATCAAGAGGGCCACGGCTAAGCTCACTGGGCCAGACAAAAGAGGGCCTGACTGACCCCCAGGCTCAGGGAAGAGGAACCCCTCATCCCTGTCTCCTCCTCCACCTCTCCTTTCACTCCTGCCCCTCTCCTTCAGAGAGCCTGAACATTGGAACCTCCGAAAATCGTTTTCACAACTCAGTTAGCGGCAATCAATTATTCACGACCTCGCTTCCCCACAAACTCACAGACTGTCACTGTTAGCAAGATAATTTCTGGACTCTGCCCAACAGCCCTGCTCAAAACGGTCAGGCACTCCACTGTTTACTTCCTCCCTTACCCAACGACACCCCAAAAGCCCACCAACCACTCTCTACCTCCACACGGGACAGAGACACAGATGGGCCCACCGTCTGGGAGGGGTCTGCCAGTCAGGGGCTGCTCCCAGCCTTCATGACTCGCTTCTTCAGGCTCAGGCAGAACATCTGACCTCAGTTTCATCCAACTGGAAAATAGGGCTCAAGCATTCCAGACCCTCTGCCAGGCTCTGGGACGAATCTCACGTTATTTTATAAAATGCTTTAGACTCTGGAAAGATTCTATTTTGCAGTCTCCCAGACATACTGTTCCTCTGCCGAGTTCGTGGTCAAAGACATTTGGAATTTGTAGGGGGGGGGGCTCGTATTTTAAGACCACCATTAGCATTTTCCTCCAAAAACCTTGAGGCTGTCTTCAGGAAGGCACACCCATATCCCAAGGAGAAGGAGAGATGCTTATCTGACACACGTGGAGAATACTTTCAGGCCCTGGCAGCAGACCCATCGAGGGTGGCTGAGTACTAGCTCTGTTACTTGAACAAGTGTGACCCTCCAAGCAAGCCACTCTCTAAGCCTCAGTGTCCATATCTGTAAAATGGGAGAGCAACAGTGCCTACCTTTGGTGCTATGATAAAGATTAAACACAATGATGCATGAAAACGCATGCCTGTAATCCCCACACTTTGGGAGGCTGAGGTCAGAGGAGGGCTTGAGCTCAGGAGTTTGAGACCAGTCTGAGCAACATAGCAAGACCCCAGCTCAAACAACAACAACAACAAAAACCATGTAGTACCTTGCCTACTACATCAGAGACACTGTGACCGCCCTGCCTAATTCTAAGACTCTGTCACTTGTGAGATGCCTCATTGACTTAATAACAACTTTGGGGCAAAAAGGTACATTCAGAAACATTAAGGAAACATACACATTGGTTGTAAAATGCATCCAAATTTTCAGAAATACAGTTTACTAAATATAAAAAGTTTGTATCTTAAAATGAAATTTATTATTATAATCATGGTTACAATTACTACACTAATTTTAGGTGAGAAAATGGGTACAGAGACACTACATGACTGACTCGAGGCCACACAGCCGTTGGCAGGACCCGGTCCCCAAGTGGCTCCATAGGGAGGGAGGAGAGGAAGAGACACAGTCAATCAGGCAGGTCCCCCTGTCCAGTTCCTCCTCTTCATTCTCCTTTAAGGATCAACAGTAATAATGAGCACATTATAGTGCTTAGCACATGCCCAGGTGCTGGGGAAATGTAAATAAACCACCCATTTATTTCTCCCCACAACACTCTAAAGTAGGTACTGTTCTGTCACCCATTTTACAGATGAAGGGACTGAGGCACAGAGATGTAAGTCACACGGCTGTGAAGTAGCGGGGCCAGGATTTGAACCCAGGACCAGAGTACGTGTGCTTATCAATTCTGTTGCACTTTACAGCCCAACTGAGACAAACAGGGACATTTTGGCAGAGGAGGAGAGCAGCTTAAATGTGTCATGTCATGTACCCTTCTCACATGCACCCGAGAAAGCTCCTCTGTACCCAGAGAGCACGCCCTGTCCTCCCCAGGAGAACAAGTCCACTCTTTTCGACCACCAAGAGCAAGCTGAGTGCAAGGAACAGAGGGTGGCCCAGGTCCGCAGCCTTGTCCTGGGTAAAGGCTTTGACCTCAGCAGCCAGCTTCTCACTCAGCAAGCAGCACTCCACGGGCACAGAGAGCAGGAGACATGGGAGAGGGCAGGAGTCAATTGGGCATCTGTCAGGCATCTGCAGATACCTCCCCTTGAGGCCCAGCCGCTGGGAGAGGGTCTTTCCCTGGTTCACCTCAGTTCTGCTGGTCCTCCGGCCCATCAGGAGGACTTGACATCAAGTGACGTGGTGGTTTAAGCATATGGGCCCCATGTCAGCCCGTCATGCTAAGAATGCAGACCTGCCTCTTTCCACCTATGCAACCCTGGGGGAGTTACTTCCTCATTCTGTGCCCCACTTCCTCTGTC
The DNA here is from genome assembly GCA_963574415.1 of Tarsius wallacei. Taxonomy (NCBI): domain Eukaryota; kingdom Metazoa; phylum Chordata; class Mammalia; order Primates; family Tarsiidae; genus Tarsius; species Tarsius wallacei. The sequence continues at coordinate 10,732 of CAUYQG010216666.1, read as the reverse complement.
CCCAAGATGGTGACTTCAACTATGCTCACATCACAGGGGGTTGGAAGCATTCAATACAAGATGTTTGGCACAAAGTAAGTGCTTAAGAGATGAGGGCAACCACCTCAGGTCCCCTCCCAGGTGGAAGCTTTTCTGAATTCTCAAATCCTGCTTTCAAAAAAAAAGAGGATGAAATTGGAGCTGCTTAATTATTATTAATTATTATTGTATAATTTATCATCATCAACAGGCCTCTGCATCAGGTACTAAGAACACAAAGTAAACCTTAAGATGACATCAGTATGGCTGAGGAGCTGATAGGTTGTGTTATAAGATGTCATTTTAAAGCGGGGCTCCACAGCTCCCAATTGTAAGGCATTTCCTTATCTGATTCTTTCAGGCAATTTCTGAAGGAAACATAAACATTTACTGAGCACCTACTGTGTGCCATTCACTGTTCTAGCACTGGGAATACCCCAATGGAGTAAATGGGCCCAAGACAGCTATGATGATAATCGGGATGCCTAATACACATCAGGCAGAAGGGGAGGCATGGGAAGAGAAGACCCTTTTCTGCACAGTCACACCAGAACAGCCATGTCCGCAGAAGGATGCAAGAACCTCTCTCTGCTGAGTGCAGGTCACAGCTGGGAGGAGGAGACGTGTGCAACCAAGGGCACAGGGAACTAGGGAGACCTAAAAGCTCAGAGATAAGGAACATAGGAATCACTCAGTCCCCTTAAAGGCCCTGAGAGGCAGCCTAAAGCCACACCCAGTGAGATGCCTCACCTGACTCCCAAAAGCCCAGACCTCTTTGCCCTGCTTTGTAAAGGGAGTAAGAGATTCATTCCAGCGCCGTGCCCTTCCCCCAACCCCCACCCTGTCTCCCATTTCTCTGGGTTCATGCTCCCAGGCTGGGGTGGTGCAGGACACCACCAAACGCAAACACTTTGGGGACAGGCCCAGGATAGGGAAGTTGAGATATGGAGATGAAGGAAAAGAATGAGAGGTTCAAGTTGGGGACAGCATTCTTCAGGGGCAGGTGGGAACTAAAAGGCCACTGCAAAGGGGGAATGTGTGTAGTTGTTGCTGGAGGAGGAGTGGCCGTAACAGCTGAGACACTGCGAAGACGGCTGGAGACAGAATGGTTTTGTATGACGGCCAACTTTTTCACCTGTTTGAAAGCCACCTCTAAATCATGTCATTTCTAGACCAGTCGACTTTTTTAACACAACGGGGACAATGAATCCTTAAACAAGACTGTTGGAAACCTCATGTAAGAGAATGCTTTACGGTGGCCTGGAAGTCCCTGCAAGCTCTAGCTCATGTCCTTCCCCCATGTGACTTTTACGTCCTCGTTCATGACAGCTACCCATCTTCCTCCTTTTCCCCAATCCCTGCCCAACTACCTTCTCTTTGTTTCATCTTAAATGTCACCTTGTGGGAAAAGACTGGCTGAATAACCCCTCCTCCCTCCACGGTCACTGTCCCCTCCGCAGGAGGTCAGGGACACCATTGTGTCCACTGCTCCATTACCGGCTCCCAGCACACTGCCTGGCACACTGTAGGCTCTCAGTAAAGTCTGTTAAATGAATAACTATCTGTGAGTGTCCTGGGAAAATCTACTTGGGTACAACTACATACACTCATGTACAACTTCTAGAATGTAACACACAGTAGATTATCAATGGATGTTGCTGGGAGTATATCAAAAGTAAATCCCAGTTCAACAAAGTCAGCTTCCCATTTCTGCTGGAGAATAGCCTTGGGCTTAGTGAGACTGAAGCCTATTGCCAATCACCCTAGGGACCTGCACCCCAGGGACTGGCCTGCCTCAGTGGGGCATTCAGTGACGAGGAGAACACTGACTTTACAAGACCCAGGAAGCCAACAAGCTGGAAGAGGAAAGTTTGCTGGGATACTGCAGGATCCTCAAGGTATTCTATAAAACAACAATGCCCCGCTATCCTTTCTCTTCTGGAAAGCCAGAGGAAGTCAGTCAGTATGAAAAAGGGGCACCAAGTGTGCTCTGCTTTGATGTGGGTCCCCTAAGTTGTAACTTCCCCAACATCTATTAACATCTTACTAACATGAAACCAGTGTTGCCTCCTGCTACCAATGGGCTCCCTTAATAGCTGTAATAGAAGCACTGAGCCAGCAGTAGGTGGTAGGAGACTTGCAGACTACACATAGATTCTAACCCTAAGAGGAATTAAATTTACATTTTATACTTCTGGGTGATTAAGGGAGCTCACAGATCCATACTACTGTATTTGCATCCTAGTTCCTGAAATTCTGCCTTTATTTTTACTAATGCCCCTTTTCCAAAATTCTTTTGTTTTTTTCTCAATCTTTTTTAAAGACTCTTATTTCAATTATTTTACATATATTTATATATGTATTTGTATATATATTTGTACACACACACACACACATACGCATGCACACATACACATGACAGAATTTTATACATATATTTAGAGACAGGGTATTATTCTATTGCCCAGGCTGAAGTGCAGTGGTGCAATGAGATGTCAAAATCTAAAGTGCCTTAAAAATAGGCTATCAATTTTCCTCTGGGCCCAGTTTTAGCTTTACCTCAGACTTTGATATGAGGTATTCTCATTTTCATTAATCAATATATAGCCTGAAATGTCAAGTTTGATTTCTTCTTTGACTTAAGAGTTATTTAGAAGGATTTTGTTTACATTTTATGTGGCTGATTTTTAATATATCTTATTACTGTATAAATCTTTAATATATCTTATTGTTTTATAAATGAGGCCTGGAAGATTTCTACTCCTGAAATCTATTAGGTTTCCTTTGAGACCAAGTTAATCATCAATTTTAATTAGGGCATCTCAGAACATCTAGAAAGCAGTCTTTCAAAAAAAAGTCATCCATTAGAACACACACACATGCACACACATCTTTGTAAAGAATTCCGATGAAGACTTACAATTCTAAAGTTTTATCTTTATGTTCAAAAGTAAATACTCCAATAAAGAAAGTAAACAAATAATTAACCTGGGGGAAAAGAGCAAAAACACCAGAACTTAAGGGTTACGTTTCTCATAAATAGAAATACACGCCGGAATCATAACCACGATAGCATTGTACCTCTATGGCCCCATTTTCAAAACCAAAAACTGAGGCTGCCAGAGTGTGAGTCAGATATAACAGATTTTAGCTGAGACCGTGCATTTCAAATCCACTACCTTTTCCTGCCCTAAATCCAAATTCTGTTCCAAAAGAAATACTAAAACAGCAGCTAAAAGTCTTCTCTTGTGACAACTTAAGTTTGTTAATTGCACAAGGCAGAACCAGAAGATAGGCTCAGGAACAGCCAGGACTTTACTCCAGGTAATGTGGGTTGGCTACAGAAGAAACTGATATGACTCTTCAGTAAGCCCCTGAAAACACATTAAGTCATTTTTCTGCCAGGGTCAATCAAATCTGAAAGCCGGGTGGATCCTAGGGAATCCTGACGTTCTTTTCCCAGCCCTGTCAGTGTCTGAGCCCACAAAAGTGGGACAGCAAATGGAAAATGACCAGCCTTCAGAAATTGACGCAGGATCCTGCGCTTCTAAACAGTGCTAACAGCGCACACGAAGCCAGCTCCTTGGGTGGAGTCTCCGTGCTCCGAAGCCGAGGCCATGTACAATGCGGGCAGTCCCCGAAGGGACGTTTCAGCACAGAGTTTCAATGCAAAATGACACATGCTACTGTAGGCTAGAGATCTTATTGGGGACGCAGAGCTGTATTCATCTGCTTCCCAGCAAGAAAAACCAGAACAGCCAGAGATAAACAGAAGTCAATCAAAGCAGAAAGTGACCGAGGGGAAAAAAAATTGCCTAATTCTGCCAGACCCGTTTTGCTGCATAAAGATAAGCGCCCTTTGGACAATATGTCTTCGGTATAAGAAATTAAATGATGGCACCATTCCCGAAAGCAGTTAAAGCAGCTGACATCAGGCATGCATGTTCCCAGCAACCTACAAGAGACTGAGGATGGACAGCCAGTTGTCAATTCATAAACTTTGTTTGTACAGACTCTCCATTTTGCAAGACTAAATAAGAAAGTAAGCCTTGTTACAGAGTTTCGGCATATGAAAATACCACCAAGTTTTACTCCCCACTATGAAAGGCAAGACTTCCAAATTAAGATATAAATGTTGAATCAACCAGTTAAAAAATAAAAACAACTGGGCGCAGTGGCTCACACTTGTAATCCCAGCACTTTGGAAGGCTGAGGCGGGAGGACTGCCTGGGTCCAGGAGTTCAAGACCAGCCTGGGCAACATAGCAAGACTTCATCTCTACAAAAAATAAAAAATCATTAGCCCAGCATGGTGGCGTACACCTGTAGTCCCAGCTACACAGGAGGCTGAGATGGAAGGATCTCTTGAGCCCAAGAGATCGAGGGTGTGGTTGAACTGTGATTGTGCCACTGCACTACAGAGATTCTGACTCAAAAAAAATAAAATAAAATACAGTCGTTCATTCGATTCTGCTCCTAGGTATTTACCCAACAGAAATGTGTACCTACATTCACCAAAAGACATGCACAAGAATGTTCACAACAGCACTACTTATAATGACCCCAAACCAAGAACTTTTACAAATGCCCATAAACAGAATGACTGTGTCAACTGTGGTCTATTCCACAGTGAAATACACAGCAAGGTGAATGAACAATTACAGCTCCATGAAACAATGTAGATACAGGTTTGGCAAACTTGTAGGAAAAGACCAGGCAGTAAATATTTTAGGCTCTGTAGCCCATACGGTGTTAGTCGCAACCACTCAACTCTGCTGCTGTAACACAAGCTACATGCATGATTGGCACGTACATGAGTGGACATGGCTGTGTTCCAATAAGGTTTGATACGTATGGACACAAATCTGAATTCCATATAATTTTCATGTATCACAAAATATTATTCTTCTTTTGATTGTTTCCCCCCCAACCACTTAAAAATGTAAAATCCATCCTTATTTCAAAGGCCATATGAAAACAAGCAGGCAGCGGGCCCGATTTGGCCGGCAGGTTGTGGTTTGCCAACCCCTGATACAGACATGTCACAGACACAATGTTAATCAAAACAAACGAGGCACAAATGAGTGCAGACGCATGATCCCGTCTCTAAAAAGAGGCAAAAGCAGCCGACAGAGTCATAAGTCGTGACAGAGGCTACCCCGGGAGGCGTGGGATCAGAGTGGGCATGAGGATGACCCTGGGTACCAGTAACTCTCTGCCGCCACTTTCTTGAACTCGTCACTCATTTGTGTGCTCTTCTGAGAGTGTGTTGTATTTCAAGAAGAGTTTAGCAAGCTTTGACAATAAAGTCGCTTGCAGCTCAAACGGCTTTAAAAACAGAAGTGCAGAGAGAATCACAGCAATTAAGTTTAATTAGCTATGACTCCTTCACTTTTGCCAGGTATTAGCTGATGCTACAATATTCAGGAATATTTAATAATAAAAAGCAGATGTAAAGCCTTTTCCTCTCATTGTTATTGTGTTTGCTGCTGGAGCGAGGTGTATTTCATGGTTTCAGGGACAGTGCCGCCATCGGAACCGGGCCAGGCGGTTTTTCTCGGTGTCTGTGGGAAAAGACGATGCCCATCCAATTACCAGAGACTGCTCACATGGAAATCTGCCATCAATACTGTTAACATAAACAGCATCTGGCAAAACACGTGGCCTTCAACCTGCAGCAAAACCTGTGCTGGACCCTCACAAAGAGAAAGGCCAAGCCTGCCTTCCATTTGATTTTGAGAGAATATGCAGTTAATTATTTTTTCTCACAGTCAGCAGCTGAGTCTTACTGAAATCCGTGCTTGTAATTATCGCTGTAATTATTATTTTAATACAAATCAGCAACTTATCAAAATATTACACTCTAGATGCTACCTCTCCACGGTATGACTGTGGATGCAGGGTGGAGGCTGTTTTATTCCGTGTACACAGAGGGTGGGGACCAGGGTGGGGGCATCATCAGAGTCACGCTGCCAGCCTCACAGATGCCCAAGTCCACGGCCGTGTTCACGTCCATCCTCTCTTTACAGACAGTAAGTCGCCTTGCCTGTTGTTTTTTTTTTGACACTGCTTGGTTTGACACTGCTTGGTCTCTGGTTCTATCCATGTAATGGGCAAACAGTCCCCACTTTCTTTCAGAGCCATTCTGAAGACTACCTTATTGGAATCACTTTGATAAGCATAGCACACGTGTGGTATTTGACACAGGGGTTACCAAGTCACAATGCCTGAGTTGAAATTCTAAGCCCACTGCTCTGTGACTGCATGTGATTCCTTACTCTCTCTATGCCTCAGTTTCCTCATCTGTAACCATGAGTACTGTCAGCAGCCACTTCATAATAATGTTGTAATGATTAAATGTGTTTAATCTATGAGATGCTGCCCAGCACAGTGCCTGGCACATATGGACATCTAAAAGATAACAGCTATTATTATTATTATTATGAGTTGTAAACTCAAACCCCAGCAGTGGCCTTACAATGAACATTAATAAGCAAAGTATCCCATGACACACTAGAGAGCACAGGTCCCCTGTGGAGGGGACAGCCAACTCGCCCCTCACTCAAATTGTTATGGCTTTGGGAATGAAGACCAGAATTTCAAAATTTTTAACAGCAACTTCAAATTTGATTTCAATTTGAAATCACTGATTTGGGCTACTAACTTAAATCTTGATTCTAAAAATGTACTTTTTTAAAAAATTAAGAAAGGAAGAGGAGAAGAAGAGGAGGAAGAAGAGGAGGAGGAGGAAGAGGAAGGGGGACCCGGTGCTGCCATGATTCCACCTGTAGCCCGGACCGGAGCCACAAAGAGCCAGGTTTACTTCTGGGTCACACGCTCCTCATAAGTACTTTCCACTGCCCACTTTTGTTGGAGGGTTCTGTCCACCTGTTCACTCCAATAAACAGTCAGTTTCCTCCCAATGTGGCAGTTGTTTGGTTTTAACCCTAAAGAAAGCCAAAACAGCCATCAGCCTTCAGACTTAAGAAGAGTTCATTATCTAACCCACACCCATGTGCAAACCACCCAGTCTTTCCCTAAATCTTCTTTCTGAGATGTTTCTCCAAACATCCCCATGCTCTGTCTTCACCTCACCGTCTAAACAAGAGGAAACCAGAGGCAACAACTCAAAAAATATTCCTCAACAGGACTGGGAGGAAAAGCAGGCAACAGGAAAGCTGCACCCCAGAAACGATCTCATCAGCAGCACTCAAGGACAAGCAAACGGGGTTCTCTGTCTTTTGTAACAGCTGCCCCTTCTGAGCTGGGGATAAAAGAGACAGTGAAAGAGAGACAATGAATAGGATTTTATTTCAAAAAGAGCATCTGCAAAACCTGGTCCTACATTAAAAAATAAACAAAACACTCACTAGTCTGAGACCAAAAACAAAAAAAGATTTCCCATTACATCTCTAATTAATAAAGCCCCATTTCACAAGGAAAGGAAGAGAAAAAAAAAAGAAAGAGAATAACTTTCCCACATCCCCAAAGAAAGGATGCTTAATGAGGTAACCACTGTATTACTTGATCCATCTAATCTGGCTTTAATACTATCCTTAAATAATGTATACATTAGCTCTCCATTACCAAAAACATTTGTTTATTTTATGAACATGAGTCTGGTTGAGGGTTGAGACTTTTGCAAAATGATCACGCCGTCCTTGGGCTCGCGGCTTTTATTGCTTCTCCCCTTGCTCATTACGAAATGATTAGTCGTCCCCACTGCCCTTTGCAATTGCTGTGAGCGTCGCGCTGCGGTTCTGTTACCCTGGTTCTGAATAGGAGAGTCTTGGTTCAGGGTTAAGTTAATACAGTCATTACGGGTCCATTTGGGGACCCATTCGTCATGCTAATTTCATGCCCAACACATGGGAGACTGGAGTACAAACACTCCATGTGAAGTGAACGCACAGTGAATCCAAAAGATGCACAGGGAGAGCCCAGACCGAAGTCACAGATGACAGGCTTGGGGAGTCCTCAGGGACTGCTACTTCTCAGGACTGCAGGAGCAATGCAGGCAGCAAGCCAGCACACCAGACAGGGCTATGATAGGGACTTCCATTCAAACGGACCCAAAGCACAGTTTTTCCTCATGTCTCACTTCCATCCCCTGCACTTGAACTTCAGAACCAAACAGCACAGCGGTTTACTGGAGGAGCAAAGGCTGTTCAAACTGGGGAAGCAGACGTTTACCAAACCTTGGTCTCCCAGCCCTTCCTTCATTCCCCAACCAAGTTGCGATCAAGATTGGGAACACTGTCAGGGATTCCTACTATTACATCTGTGTTTTCATCTTGCTAACTTCTTTTCACTTAAATATCACTTTACCTGCATGCTAACAATAAGAGCCTTAAGTTACGATTTTGGTTGACTGATTATATTTATACATTTTCCCTAACATGCATTTAAAGAAATACAGTTATTAACCATTTTCTAAAATGTGCACCCAAGAAGAAGACAGGTGCCTTTAGGATGTTGACAATCTGATACCTGGTCTGGGTTAGCTGGGTGTGTTTAGTTTGTGAAAATTCATCAAGCTGAACATTTAGAATAAATGTACATATTGTACTTTCTGGTTTAAAAAAGCAGTTAAAAGGCCATGTGCAAAACTTAAGAAGTGAATAAATATTGTACAAATATGCATTTATAAGACACTGTCCTATTAAAGACGGTTTGCCCATGTAGCCGTTCCAGTCACTGCTGAATCATGACTGGTGTCTACACCCCATCTGGGATTCCCGGGGCTGGTTTGGAACTACTCGGGCAAAAGGCATCCATTCAAAAGAGATCTTCACCCCGAAATAAGCAAAATAAGTCCAGCCCATCCAACATAATTGCTCACACACAGCCCCTTATTTTCTTCAGCAACACCAATTGTTCCCTTTACTGTGCTTGTGACAATTTGATTTTTTAAAAATAAATCCAGCCCATCCAACATAATTGCTCGCGCACAGTCCCTTATTTTTTTCAGCAACACCAATTGTTTCCTTTACTGCGCTTGTGACAATTTGATTTTTTAAAAATACTGTTTGGTTTTGTGTGGGGGTCATCCTGTCCACAGACTATAAACTGCAGGAGGGCAGGGTCACATCTGTCTTTCCTTCGCTTTGCAGAAGGCCCAGCACACAGCAGACCCTCCACCAATGTCAGCTGAATGAACAGATGAGTGAGTGAAACCTCTTGGGGATTTCACTTGTTTGTTCCTCGTCCTCCAGGGGTTACAGGATGGTGTGGGCAGGAAGCGGGGTACAGACAGCGGGCTTGAACACTCCCACGCCCTTCTGCTCTGAGACGTGAGCCCTATCTTATATTCATGTGGGGTTTTCTGAGCTTCAAAGCGCTTTCTCATCTGTTTATCAAATTTAATCCTCACAACCAAGGAGGGAGGTAGGCTTATTAGCATCATCTGATGAAGCGCCAGAGAGACACAGAGATGAAAGTCACAGTCCGTCCCTGCCAGCGTTGGGACCAAGCCAAGGTGCTCCAGAATGTTCTACTCTTCCACTTGCTTCTCGTCTCTAAAACTCCCAATGTCCCAATGCATGTCATCAGGGGGCAAGGTCACGGGGAACCTGGGATGGGAGGACAGACGATTCAAAAGAGCCTGCTACCCACACTCCCCACAAAGGGGGAAACCAGTTGACCAGACTGCAGAATGTATGATTCTATTTTTTACTGAGTATGTCTGCCTTCAGAATGGCCTAGTGCTCATAAGAATTTGCATAGTCTGGGTATCCACCACCAGAAGGGGGGACGGGAACCTACACTGTGCCCAGGGCAAGGCACAGCCAGTCGAGGCAAATAAGGGCTGCGAATAAGTCCCATAGGAATAAGGTGACCACAGATATTGATTTTTAGCTCTTCACAACAACACAAAGATCTTGAGGGGCCATCAGGTATTGTAGGTGACAGAAGAGATCTTGGTGGGTGGGGACCCTGGGCAGTCTGGAGGGTTTGGGGAGGGGTAACTATTTCTCTGCCCGACCATTAACACCAAGCAAGAATGCGGGCCCAGGACTGCTGGACCTTGTGACTTTTCAAGAAATTCCAAAACTCCATACTGTCTTTTGGCATATCCTAATCTTTACATTTCCGTGGCTGTTTATTCTAACACACCTGGTGTGCTAAAGCAAACCCACCCATGGGCCACAGATTTGAGAGTCTCCCTCATCCCTCCTACCCTCAGCCCCGATCTTGCAAACATCTCCCATGGTGCCGCTGCATCAAGGAGGGAGCACATCGCCCTGCCCATGCCCCAAAGCTGTGCCTCAACACCAAGCTCTGCCAGGTGGTACCTTCATGGCCTCTGTGCCTCAGATGGGGAAACTGAACCCCAGAGAGGTGACATGATGTGCTCGGAGTGCACAGAGATGATGTCAGAGCACTGCCTTCTTCCTAAACATCACATGACCTACCTCCCAGGATCATCTATCTATCTGCTCATCTCCAGACTTGTCCGTCAGCTTCAAGAAGAAGAGCTTAGTACCGTGAGTAGAGCAATCCAAGCCTCATGTCCGGCAGTTCTGGGATGGCAGAGACCTGAGGCTTCCAGGGCCTTGAATAACACTATTTCTCAGCTGGGCTCGGTGGCTCAGCCTGTAATCCCGCGCCTTGGGAGGCTGAGGTGAGTGGATTGCCTGAGCCCGCGGGTTCGAGACCCGCCTGGGCAGGCGAAACCTCATCTCTACAATAAATCAAAAAAATTAGCCGGGCGT